>JTDE01006917.1:17030-27710 GCA_014338405.1 Paragonimus skrjabini miyazakii | reverse complement strand
GTAGTATGTATCTTAAGCAACAGACCATTGGCTTATGTTGCCGCAGACGGTCCCGACAACATCGCTCTAACCCCGAATGACTTACTTCTCTTGAAGAGTAATACAGGGTTGGCGCCAGAATGCAGTCTGGTAGATAGGTACACAAGGTGTTGGAGACAAGCGAACCACATGGTAACTACCTTTTGGAAAAGGTGGTCTCGAGAGTATGGGTCATCGTCGCAAGCGCGCCAGAGGTGTTCAACAAGGCAACGTAATTTCCAGGTGGGTGACGTTGTTCTTGTTGTATCCAATGGACTGACTAGAGACCAGTGGCCGCTGGGTCTAGTTACGAAATGTGAAGTAGACGTTGGCGAACTAGTCCGTACTGTGGAGGTTTGCACTAAGACAGCTTTATTGAGAAGAGACGTGAGGCGCTTTTGTTTGTTAGAGGGGCATGAATGTTAGACAATATGGTTGGCGAGGCCTTCAAAGTGTCGTGTGGATAGTTATATTATGTTTAGGTAGACAGCGAGCGAAAACTGTAAAGCGCTAACAGCGGCCTGTGAGATGCAGACGAATTTTGGCGGGCGTTGTAAATTTGTTGATCAACGAACCGGGAAAATCCGTCCCCACCGTTTGCATTCCCTATTTTTTCTCACTAACCTGACACGTGTTCCCACTACCTCACCCACCCTGTTTTGTTTCATTGAAATTATGTGTCATTAAATGTCCTCGGTGCGAGTGACCGTCCTTTTCCTGGTCTGCTGGCGTGACGGTTCACCTTTGACCTTGTTGATCCTGTCGATAAACTATTTATTCTGCTGGACGAGACTATCATCGCGAACGATTGAGGTTTACCTTTTGTAGTTAGTGATGCATTTCTTTAATAGTACCGTAGAAACTGTTGGATCCAATCTTGTTTTCACTTTGGGGATCCGTTTTTGGGCTATGCGTAACTCAACGATCAGACTTGGATCGTTACAAAATATGTGAATCTGTTGAGGTCACTGTACGCCGACACTGCAATCAGAGTGGGTCGTTTATAGACAACTGACTCAGGCGTTCCTCACTTCCAGTGGTGTTTGTCAGGGGTGTCCCATCCCCACCCTCCCAGTCAATTCTCTCATGGGCGACATTCTGAAGGGCCCGCTTCGATAATACAGTGAGCTTGATGTTGAGCTACTTCCCGACACTAGACCGACTGATCTGGAGTATGCGGACGGCATTGTCTTACTTAGCCCGTCTGCCAAAAACATGCAAACTATGCTGGACAGGTTGAGCGACCGGGCTGGTTTGTATGGAATGCGCTTTTCACCTTCAAAGTGCAAAGTGTTGCTTCAAGACTGGGGCACTTCTACTCCTATTTTCTTCATTGCAGTTAACTCGCTTTAAACTGTAGACAGGTTCACATACTTGGGTAGCACTATCTCGTCAACCTGTAATATTTTTGATGAGATATCAGCGAGGATCGCAAAGGCACGAGTTACCTTTGCTAAACTGCGTCATCTGTGGCGTTGAAAAGACGTCCGGTTGTCGCTGAAAGGAAGAGTATATAATGCCTGTGTGCGTTCCATTTTGCTTTATGGTTCGGAAACGTGGCCTGCTCGTAGGGAAGATATCAACAAGCTTGCGGTGTTCGACCATCGTTGTCTCCGCGAATTGGCCCATATTAAGTGGACTGATCGCGTGAGCAATGTGGCGGTTCGCCAGCACGTATTCCGAAACGCTCGGGATGCGCGATCAATTGGTCAATTAATCACGTTGCACAACTTGCGATGGTTGGGTCACGTACTCCACATGCCAGCTGAGCATTTACCTTATAGGGCATTATAAACTAAGTCCATCAACAGTTGTGTAAAACCGCGTGGTGGTCAAGCAACAACGTGGTCACGAAATATAAAGACCCTGACTGCCCCACTGAGCAAAGTGGGTAGGCGTCGCCTGGCTAGATGTGGTCCTCGTAATCGCTCAAACCGCTAGCTAGAGACGCTATCCGAGATGGCGGTATGTCGCAGACAATGGCGTACCTGCATCTATACCATTTACAGTTCATCCCCTTAGTCTAGATACAATAATTTTCAACCTTCTTGGTAACGTTTTCCTCCAGGATATTCCACGTCTCTGTTGAGGAGAGCGGCGGCCCGAGCCGCAATACCTTTTGGTCAGGCTCATGGCTGTCATGATGATGATGATGATGATGACTTGGGCACACCCCGCCAGCACGACCATCCTATGAGTGTCCCAGGAATGTCCAAGTTCCATTTGCACAAAACGAAATGGCTGTTGCTAATCGAGCGTCCAGAATGTTTGCACCGAAATGCCAGAGAACGGCACCCAGAGCTGCGGCTGTCCCGCTTGAAGCGGGAATGACGGATTTTTCCGATTCCGTTCTTCGATTTCGGGCCCGTTTTGATTATCAAGTAATCAACGTAGGCAAGAAGAATGAGGGAGGGGAGAATGAAAGAAAAATAATCGCAACCCCCGATGGCTGCTTAAATACATGGTAATTGGCGTTAGCTTCCTTCACCCTACAAGGGACCTCAACCATGATAGACAAGCCCGACAGGCAGTGGTATACTCAATGGAGGAGGCATCAGCGAACCCTCTAGTTACATCTCCAACTCCATCCCCTCTTGACAAGATCACTAGGATAGCACACTTCCTTAGGTGTGTTGTCACAGACGTATTTGGCCCTCATCTTCCCCTAATTGTGCAGGCATTCTACCAACTGGGTAGGCCTTTTCCAAACAGCAAGAAACTCTATATAGCAAGTAACTCTATCAACCCGTTACCTCACAACAAAAACGTGTAGAAAAAAGCACGAAGAAAGAACAGGTCACCTGCGACTCACACTGTTGTAAACGGATCTCCATAGGCCTGATGCTATCTCTGGCACAAACCAAGACCTACCAATCATAACCAGTTTTACTCTGCACCCCTTTTTTGTTTTCACGACGGCACCTAGTTGGGGTTTATCTCTTGATGCCGTGTGTAGCGTTTCTGGGACTGAGCAAAACATTTTTTTGGGTCACGTTGGTTTGACCTCTCTGTCACACCAGTAGACGGCCTGGGACTCAGGAGTGAGGTGGAGTGTAGCTACTGAGAAGAGAACTGCTTCAAACCCACAACCCATGAATAGACAGCGGTGTGGAACTGAACGCAGGTTGCTCTAGTCGCCACCCGTGATATCACCGCACTTGTTCTGCAGGCGACGATGTTTAAACGCTTTAGCAGTTTGGTCTCTGATCGGAGGTTTCCAATTTGTGTCGAGCAGACATCTCAACCATATGAAAACACCGCGATATGTGGGACCGGAAAAGGGGGGAGTGTGCATGGACTTTAAAGGTTCACAGGTTGATAGGTTACCATTTTGAGATATGCTTTAATACTGTCGCCCAGAAAACACTGGGGTGATGCCATCCGACCAGCTTCTATTCTCAACCCGAGAAACCTATGCTCCCCACACCATACATTACCATGGAAGGCTTGACCATGCACGTCTGTGTTACACTACCTACGGCATGTGAGTATGGTTACATGGTAACACTGTCACAGATGCACCCTGAAACACTGATTCCAAGATAAAAACGAGCCCTTACGCTAACACATTCTTGTATGCTACCACTACCTGCCATGCCTTGTCCTCTATGCTATGAGTGTTCTCTGAGTGTCCTGTGAGAGTCCTGCGAGTGTCCTATGAGCGTTCAAACGAAATATTTTCAGGTCAGTCATAGGACGGTCGGGGGGAATTTCCCCGTAACACGGCTTATACCGTATTATACGTTTCCGCAACCAATTAAACGATTTCAATTACGACAGCTAATTCAACGTAATCAACACTTGCCTATTACGTAATAACGGAAATAATACGCCATTCACTGTGACTGTATATGTATAACTGAAAAAGAACAACTGTAATGGTATGATCATAGATAGACCGTGTCCTCGTCCAGTGGGTAAATGCGTGATTTGTTCTTCGGCAGCCGCGCAAACCGTGTCCGGGCTTTCTGGATCCACCTCTGGATTTTCTCTTTCAGGTCTTTTGTGAAAAACCGGGCAAGGTCTGGCGCATGATGGCATCTTATGCATTTTAGTTGTTGTTGTATTGACAGCCCTACCAGCAATGAGCTGCAGCAAGACTGTGGGCTTAAAGGATAACTTGTTGTTTATGTCTCTCCAGTTGATGTTGTTTGCCAACTCGAGCGCTACCAGCGTATCCACTATCTTTCTCGCGCAAGTACACATTGTTTTCTCGCCGATTTTGTCCATGTAATCCGTCTAAATATGCGTTGGTTACCATCTACATAAGTCACCTTTTTGAGATATAATCCGTGATCTTCAAGTTGTTTGTTAAGAATTTTGACATCTTCAGAGGAGTTTGGAATTGGATTGCAAACCTATCAGAAAGTTTTGCTAGGCTATTGGCAAGCGTAGTCCTTAACGCGTTCACTTCCCGCCGCATGGAGTTTAATTCTTCCATCATGCGCATGTTCGAATAAACAACTCTCTGAAAGTCCTCTGTTTGGGGGTTAATTAACTTCGGGAACGCTTACCGAGCAATAAGTTGATCTTATCCTTCATGGTCAAAGGCATTGCATTAATGTCGACCGCGTCGGTTTTCCTTGGACTCCTGACTGTAGAGCTACATGGTGAGAAGTTATTCAGCTATTGTGCTCTCTACCTGGAGGCGACAGGGCTGCTGCAGAAGAAGGAACGTTTTTCTGTAGACTTGTGCTGTTGGGTGCAGTGGCCATGCACTGCAATGGCGGTGGCGGCGGTGAATATTCTATGTCCACAGAGAACACCATTTTTATGAGTACACTCATATCATCCGACGTGAAATCCGGCCTAAACACTCGTTTACTGGGCGAGCTTTAAAGATAAGGAATACTGCTTACATTACGCGTCTGTCATGGTCTTCCATACGAATTGTGGCTTTGAAGGAGGGCAACTCAGACAGTTTTTCCGGGATACTCTCAAACCGCATGGCAGTCCGCAGGTTATCTGAAAAAAATAAATGAGCGGGAATAAATGTTGCCTGTTCTCCTTAGAACGTTTACAGTGTACTCCTTTGACGATGGTGGTGACGGCAAACGCCCCGAGAGTAAACGAAGTATTTGCTCAGACCCCATCCTTGACGAACGCACTTTATCTTGTGGGTGGGAACCATGACTTATATGCGGTAGCCAACGATCCTTCCTCAAACTTGATGACGCTGTACATCTGAAAATAACGGTTGATGTAACCATGATGCATTCAATATGGATCAAAAACGGCAGTTCAATGCTTTATTGCGTGCAAAATGAGATGGAAAATGGTATGGTTTTCTAGTTTAAAGAGTAGACATTTGCAGCAAATGTCAGCAGTAGTTTTCCAACACGTTGTGAACGACAAATGACGACATCGAAAAATGTTCAAGTCGACGGATGGAATACATTATTCGAAAAACAACTCCATATGTGCATACCGCCTGATAAGCAAACGTTCCCCATGGATGAACTCTATGACTACAGGCGTTTTGTCCGCTATGGTGCAGTTGTTAGGCGGTTTATCTGAACAAAATGTACAATCAAGCATAACACCCACATTTTTGTAGCACAGTGAAAAAAGACGTGGACACAGAACATCATCACATGTTTACTCTTCTTCAAAGAAATCGCAGTTATTCCTTTCATCAATCTTGCGGAACAGTTGCAGAGCCGGCAAAGTAGGACAGCACACCAGTCGCCTCAGACGGGATAGATGTGATTTGAATGGGAACACTGAAAACCTATCGAGGGGTCCACGTCTCCGAACGTCCTCGCATAAATTTGTTAAACAATGAACGCTGAACCCCATCTCCTCCACGCTGTATAACGCGCCAAACTGGTCAACGATTTTCACCAGCATCCCCTCAACAAATGATGAACAGCGTTCTTTCAACAGTCCGTTGCTGAGAACGTAGATACAAATGGACACATTCAGAAAATTTCCGTATTACCCCGTATCCAGGATTTCAAATATGACCACTAGACCTAAATAGAGCAGAAACTGACGCAATTCGGATGCCCTCCCCTTGTCTGCATCTTCCAGCGTACGACACTTCCTCTGGAAGTCACATGCTATTGCCCGTCTATTGTAATTAATTCACTGGTTGATTTGGCGGATAGAAGCATAGAGCAATCGGATTTTTTTCTCAATGCTTCCACAACGCCACAGATTTATCAACCTCTTCATAACGCCAAGGCAGATTAAATGCATATAATCCAAGGGAAAACAGTGCACCATATCAATCGGTAGGGCCGCAAATAGGGACACGCCAGTGTGCTGTACCTGTTGGAGACGAGACCGAAAGCTATAGTCAGACCGGGGTGCGCAATCACTGTGCGGAAAGGTTAATTGCCTACTGGAGTAGACATCTTGCGCATAGCACTTCTCGCATGAGACATAATCAGAGTGTTGTTTCATCCAACGGATGGATGCTCTTGCTGGTGCATCGGCAACTAGGCAATCAAACTGAATTATGCAGCCCTTACCGCTACCACCATGGTAATATCCGTGTAATTGTAGGTCCATCAACTCGTCTATAACATCTTGGAAATATTCGTTCACGTTCACGGGCTTGACTTGATCACAGAATACCCTGACGATGAACACGGCAGTCTTCGAATCGGTTAAACGACCAAGAATTGGTCATAGTTATGAACGGAAGCTCTTAAACAAACTTACCCCACTGACATGGTGCTGTAAGTGAACGGCTTCACATTGTCCATGCATTCTTAGCACCCTATCGCGGACGTTTTTTGAACCGAGGTGAACGTAATGTCCTTCACCAATTGTTCTGCTTTCTGGGGTGTGAGGGGAGCCCGGTAAAGTTATCGCATCCTTCGGCAATTGAGGACATAAATGACGCAGCTCAATGAGCATCACACTTACGACAACTGTTGAAATGTTATTTCGAGGAGCAATCCTGCGGCAGACTTCTCGTAAGCATCTCCTCTTCTAGATGTCTGGCGTCACATTGTCGACGTCTGTTATATGAAAATCCAAATAAATCGCATGTTTACCTGGTTCACATGGTGACACATCCAACGGCGACTTTGCTGGAACCTAACCCGTGGGAACAGTTGGTAAGTCATGGGATAATGGATCTTGTGTAGGAGTTGGCCCAAAGTTGGCCATCATTTCAACCTCCGCCGGTGCGCAAGCATCAACCTCTGTCTTGGGCAAATCTTAATTAAATTGTGCAAATAGTAGTTCGAACGTACAACTACGTTCGTCATTAGATTTTCCTTGCTATTACAAAGGGTTCCATACCCGTACATCTTTGCAGGACAGTAGGTATTACACTACGAAAACCCACGTAGCATTCCCATGCACTAAATTTGAAATTCGCGGGAAGATAATCATTCAAATTAGATGGAGACAAACAAGTTCTTTCTGACAAATAATCTTCAACAAGTTCGTCCACAATGTATCCAACTCCACGTGTCGTATTCATTCAACAGTTCGGTAATTTCTTACACGTCCAAACAGCCTCTTTGGTGACCGTTCCGCGGAACACTCATAGGACACTCAAGGAGTGACCGGCAGCACATTTCCTGTCGTACCCGTGAAAATTTAAATTTGCAAGGCTTAATAACACACCTATGGACATTGAAGCGCAATTTTCACATTGAGCAATTTGCCCTCCTAGATTGAAGTTCAGAAATGCACGTGTAAGGGACTAACCCAATACAAAGGTATAAATGCCAATGTTCAGTTCAAAACGCAGTAGCCGAATAGCTCTCTGTAAGCAATCCCAGTCTATACGAAACAGGAACGTCAAGGAGACGAGACGCGCGCACCAAAAGTGTATTGCTAAGCAGAATAAATTCAAACAATTGATGTTCATTCCGTACAGGGAAAAGTGTTGCAAACTGGATATAGAAATATAGTCGAATAGAAAATATGTATAATACCCTATACACTTTGGTGTAGTTATGAATGTACCAAAAGATTCCGAATGAAAAGTAGCATACGTACATAAGTGATACAGGTAGTAATGTGACTCCGGTATATGCATTCATTTTCCGTGAATATATATAAAATATATATATTTGAAACTGAAGGAAATTTTTTATGAAATCATACAATTTCATTTATGATACGTATATAGATATATATACATATACAAACAGGTATAGATTGAACATCACCCACAATTGATTGCAGCTGTCGCATTCCCACAGACTTTTCAGTCAGCCTCTCTCGAAAATCACAATTAGACTTAAGTTTCGCTCTCATTAAAGCTCGTCAGTAGTGCATATCATCGCCACTGCCGGGACTTGAACCACAGACACGCTGTTTATGAGCCAACCGCGTTTACCACTGTGCCATTTGCCTCACACTAGGTACGACCGAATTATCATATGTGAACACTCAACCACTTTCGCTTGCGGGTAATGATCAGGTTGCCCGATCTCTTCGAGAGGAGACACAGTTAGTCTGTCAACTCTAGTCGACGAACCCTCGAATAGGACTTTTCTCCAAATTGTAATCACAGAAATCATTGACTTTTTGAGCAGTATTTGATTACCGATGGGTAGAAGGGGATTTTGGTTTCCATATAGACTGAACATCGCCCACAATTAATCGCAGCTGTTGCATTCCCATAGACATTCCAGTCGGTCCCTTTCGAAAAGAGGTCAATGGCGCAGTGGTAAACACGGTTGTGGATAATGTTCTGTCTAGATGAAAATCGGAATCCCTAACTACTCATCAGTAAAAACCTGTATATTTACACTGGTCTATTCCCATGCATATGTGTGGTATATATATATACAATAATTTATATTTATAATTTGTACCATTTTATTAGCACTTCAGGTCACATTCGTTTCATCGGAGTTTTCAATAATTCGTGTAAGAAATGAAACGCACTCCCGGGGACGGCCGACTGTCCTATGAGATTTCCATGAGCTGGCTAGGCAGTGACTACTCTTCTCTTCATTTTAGTGGTAATAATCACTGATTGCAATAATCATCGGCAAATTCTTAGCAGACTTCGAACTCTGCAGCTTGGATTTTCAATCAGGCTAATTTTAACTGCCTGAGAATTCAACTCGATTTACTCCTTGAATGCGATTCTGTGGTTCGGAACTACGACGCGTTTCCAAACGCTTAAGGTTATTGTACCACACAAGTAGGCCCACGCTCACTCCGACTCAACCAATGAGATTGAGGACAATTCACGTCAATATTTTGGGTCCGGTACAGACTGATTAATGTCAGTTATCAATGACACATGAATCAGCTAGCAGCTTTAGAAATACTACATTTTCTTCTGTTGTTAAATGAGCATCCATTGTGATATTTCATCTGACAACTCAGTCTCTTTATTCATTTGGGCATGGAATCATTTTCTACCGACCAGAAATGTTTTAACTCTTACACTTCATGCCAGTTTGTGTGCATGAACTTGTAAATCGTGTAGATTAGCTTCGTCAGTTTGTTTGCTTTTATCCGACTTTTCATTGCATATGGTTTAAATCTTATCTACTATAAGCTCCATTTCACTGCTTCTCGGAGAGTCAGCCTCAAGTTTAACAAACAGATTTGACGGCAATGTATACACAGCTACGCAGGGTACATTTCCTGAAGTTTCTCTCTAAATACCTCATGTTGTTATAATAATGGGTCGCCAAGCGCGCAAAACGTTTTGCTTTGTAATTAACGGAAACATCCATGGTATCTAGTAAACGGACGCATAACGACACTGGATCCAGATGTTTAACGCTTCTATGGTAAGGATCTGTAGAGTACGCATCAACTACAATGAGCACATACATAACCATTTGCCACATTATTCCAAGGGAAACGGTTTATCATGCGTAAAACAAGGCCTATAATAACCCATTACGGTGGCATGCTCTAGACCAGTGCCCTTCTCACCGATTCTTCCATCACTAGTGGCTTCATTTGGAGATTCATAAACCCGCGAATTCCGTAAATTAAAACTAACCGTCTTACATTCAGTAAGACGCAACGGCCAACTACACATCCAAATCCGGTACGTTCACACGTACACTCCTATAATACATTTCATTGAGCGCATTCTACTGCGGCATGCTGACAGCAAGTACGAAACCTACGCATGTCACCAAAAAAATGACACTGCAGTTTCACCATTTTTTAAAGACCAACCGTTATTTACAATAGTAATAATCTTTCGACGCCCACGCGTGTGTACAATTCTACTGGATGACGTACGTTATGATAGTTTTATCTAGTGTGGTGTTACAGACGTCAGCTTTCCAGACACATTTGAAAGAATATTTATTCGCACCATGCAAACTGTGTACATCCAATTTTTGCTTACGTTTTCCACATAAAGTACGTCTTCTTGACAATTATACCCATTAATTTACGAAGCGCATATTTGCGGGAAATTCACAAAACCTAAGCGCTTTTCACATTTTCCGAAGAGGTAAAATGAGAAATTTGTGAATACACTAAATCGTACAAGGAAAGATCATATGGGGGGAAGCATGCGTACAACTAATTCCCCCAAGCTGTTGCGGAGTTATTGATAGAGTAATATTTGGTAGTCTGCAAAGTCGCGCCTTCGATTAGACATTCAACCCTCTTAATGAAAAGCTTCTAACAACTACTGTAGTGCCCGTAGCACTAAGTCGTTTTCCCCAGGTACGAATTAACCCGACGCGAAATACAGAAGGCCGT
>JTDE01006915.1:0-16704 GCA_014338405.1 Paragonimus skrjabini miyazakii | reverse complement strand
CGTTTCCTGTTTTGTTTTGCTTTCATCTTTCTAAATTTTTCTATCTGTTTCAACCTTTCAAACAGCAAGCAGGACTTCGTCTTTGTTGCCTTCTTTGTGATCAGTATTTAATGTTGGCGACATACGATCGGTTAATGTGGCTAGATTGTTTGGACAAACGAGCGGCTTCTCATTCGCCTGTTACACAGTTTTGTTGCCTCGTGAACAGGCATGTAAATGGTAAACTTCAATTTTACTGGTTTGGCCTATTTTTTCTTCATCTGTTTCAGCAATGGGCTCTTCGGAAGCTAGCACTCGTCGTCGTGTGAAGCTGTATATGTTGAATGATGAACGACAGTGGGATGATAAAGGCACAGGACATGTATCAGCCGTTTGTACCGAACAAGATAACATGGCTCTTGTCGTTATCTCTGAGACTGATGGCTCATATCTTTTGGAATCAAAAATACAGCCTGATACTGCGTATCAGAAACAGCAGGAAACCTTGATTGTTTGGTCTGAAGGGGAAAGCATGGACTTAGCGTTGTCGTTTCAAGAAAAAGTTGGATGTGATGATGTTTGGGAAAAGATATGTGCTGTTCAGGGCAAAGATCCTTCGGTCGAAATTACTCAGGAAGTTGTAGATGAGTCGGACGACGCAGACGACACAGATGGTTACGCCCCGATCACCATCCAAAGCGTGCAACCTTTGCCTCTTCCACCATGTGAATTCGGTCATTTGGAAGAAACAGCGGACATGATAAGTCAGGCCGTAGCATCGCCACAAAAGCGGGAGCGTCTAGTTGCACTTTTGGAGTCAACAAACTATTTAAATCAGTTAATAGATGTATTTCATAAGGCGGAAGACTTGAAGGATTTGGAGTCTCTACATCATCTTTATGAAATAATTCGCCAACTCATTCTGATCAACAAGCAGAGTCTGTATGAAACATTGTTCGCTGAGGATATGCTGATGGATGTTATTGGAATGCTCGAATACAATCCCTCAGGAAGAACTAGGCATAGGGATTTTTTGCGAAATAAGGCGACTTTCAGGGAAGTTTTGCCACTTCACAACAGCGAATTAATCAGCAAGATCCATCAAACCTATCGAGTTCAGTATATTCAGGAATGCTGTCTCCCACCACCTTGCTTGTTCGATGAGCACACTCTTTCTCAACTCAAGACGTTTGTATCCCTCAACAAACTGGAGATCATTCGTGCACTTCAGGATGATGAAGAATTTATGTGCCGTCTTTTCGCTCGTTTAAAATCTCCTGATACTGAGCTGTCTCATTGCAGAGAATTGTCTTTGTTTGTCAAGGAATTCTGCAACATCTCTATTCAAACAGACCAAAAAGAGAGTTTCTTAAGTTGTCTTTTTCAACACGGGGCTTTAAGGACGGCTGAAGTTCTCCTAGCTATTGAGGATAAGGACATCAAATCCGCTGCTTTGGAAATCCTTCAGGCGTTCGTGGAACATCAGCCTTCCGTTGTTCGTGGCTACGTTTACCGGGAAACCGCTTCTTTTAGAAAGGATGACGAGTTACTCATAAACCTTATGATAAATCAACTTCTGGCTGATTCGGATCCAGGTATTCATTTATCTTAACCTAATCTGGTTCTTTTTAGAACTTAGTGATGCTTTTCTCTTGAGCTATATGCTTCGTATTCTCATTGATCCTGATAACATGAACAATCCTGGTGTGGTGAGTAAATATTAATTTCCCATTATTTCAAACTGGTGTTTATCTCTAACATGTTTGATCTGTTATATCGCCCTATTTCGAGTTGCTTGTACTACAGCTGTGTCATTCGATTGAACATAGGTATTAAAGTGTCGATGTCAGCCTAAGGATTTATGGCAGGTTATTATGTATAGCCGACCATATCCTCGTATAGTAATAGCGATCTCGACTTCGAGTTCAATTTCTGATTACCGGAATTGCCTCTGCCCACATGTTATAGCAGACAAGTGAAAAGCCGAAAACACTCGTGTGGCTCCGTTTTTATAGGTTAACAGTGAATTTCACAAAATCTCGCGTTTATAGTGTGTTTGCCACTTTATATAGCCAGTTTGCAGTAGGTGTAATGTCGTACGCTGTTGTACACTCGAGTTTTCGCTCATGGTTGCACGTGGCCTGTTTCACTCCTGTGCTACTAAGGAAATCGGGGTCTTTGAGGCAATTTTTTCAAATCTGAATGCTAGTGTTCTTGGAACTTATTTTTATGTTTCAATTAATCCTTCGAGTTTTATTCTCAGACCCTTTCTGTCTCCTTCCTCATGTACAGCGAGGCGAAAAATCCGAATTTCTTGGGTTTTTCTACAAACGATGCTTCAATACATTAGTTCGCCCGCTGTTTGAGAACACAGTGAAAGATGTCTTAGAAAAAGGTAATTGAACTTTAACTTTCGCATGGGCACTTTTGTTCCGTAGATGATTATCATACTGCTCTTGTGCTCAACCACATTCTTGAGCTTTTGACATTTTGCATCGAGTCTCACACATATCACATGAAGAACTATTGCCTCAATCGGGACCTACTGAAGCGTGTTTTAGTCCTACTCCAGTCATCACACAAGTTTCTCGTGTTGGGTAAGTAAATTTTGATTATATCGCTTCATTTACACCAAATTTAGCTGCCCTCCGATTACTTCGTCGAGTGATTCACATGAAGGAGGAGTTTTACAACCGGTATCTGATCAAGAACAATCTATTTAAACCTGTTATCAAGTTGTTTGTTGCCAACGGACATCGTTACAATCTAATCGATTCGGCAATCATTGAATTATTTGACTATATTCGTTCCGAAGAAATTGCTTCTTTGATCAATCACGTAGTTGAAAACTTCTGGGATATTTTAAAGAATGTGAATTACGTGAAAACGTTTAATGACCTCAAGCGTGCCTATGATCACAATCACCGACCAGCCAGGCCTCCCATAGTTGGTTCTGTGGGTCAGCAAGCTTCACTGGATGTGTGAGTTTATGTGCGAATGTTGAATCTGTTGATCGAATTATGTGGCTTTGTAATGATCATTCTCCAGTGTTCAATATGGTTCTTAACACTATTATTACATGCCCGCTGTTGAATCGTTTTAAAAGAGTTAGTCGAACTGAGCCCCATTTATATCTGACAGTGATCAAAAAAGTTTATTATTGTCGTTCGGAAAGTGTGCAACGTAGCTTGGTTTCCTGTTCCCTATCTCCGAACGTTTTAGTCCCACATAATAAAATATTCTTCCCTTTTTATGAGTGATTCGGACATAATGATTATCTAAAAGAGTGCTTTCTGTCCGGTGTGTTATATTTTAGGTAGACGACATATCATCGTACTCATTGGAAAACCCTATTAATTGGTTTCACAGAATCCCTTACGAAAAATGCCAGTTTAATTCTCAAGACTGTACAATACGTTCTTCACAATCCTATGCTTACCTAAGAGACTACATATGCACAATGTTCATATCTTTATCGTGGTACTTCGCTTCTTTCTGTCGTTTCGACACTTAATCCGTAAGGCTTCCGAGGTGGAATTGGACCTCCTGTAGTCTGCTTCAAGTTTTTTCCTGATAAACTATTGCTACAGTGTCTTTTGATTAATGATGACTAGAAAGCAAGTTTCCGCGTACTTTCGTTACTAGTCTACATTGAATGAATGGGTAATAAACGATTATTCATTTTGTTGGATAATGGTTTACATGTTTGCGGGGTATAACGAACAGTTATTTTGGGTCACATCCTGTTATTTGAACGCAAAAATAATTTCGTTACAGCATTGGGGTAATAGTTTGAACAAATGGTGCCGATTTGTATTCTCCGGATTAATTGGATTGTATGCCAGTTTTCAGCCCAATCGTTCCACCTGAAATCTAGTTCTTAATGCAACTCAAAGATTCAAGTGTCTTTAACTTCGCCATCAGGTATTGTGGAAGAAAAAATTTTTCTATGCTGTTTGGATAATTTGAAATTAGGCACTGTGATAAAGTGGCTTTTTGATATATGGTTCTACAATGTTTATCATTACGCTTCTGGTGGAGTTCATTCAGGAAACGAAAAATCAGTAGAATATTTGACGAGTTTTGGCAACAATTGTGTTTGTAAGATTTTACGGTTTACAACTTGAAAACGGGTGGCATCCTTTTAGCGGAATTCTTTAACGACCAACTGATATGGTGCGACTGTTATTTTCTTTGCCGTGCCTTTTGTGATTACTCAGGCTATCGCTTGTTAATGTTGCCGCGACACGCTTCCAACGGGATCCCCGTGCTCTGGAGATCGAAGAAGAACAGTGGTTTGATCAGGATGATGATGAAGAAGATGACGAGGAGGAAAATCATCTTTTCTCCACTCAACCAACCTCACTGATCAACGGTGGCATTAATGGAGCCAGTCCGCCTGGCGCTGTTCCAGTTGGCCCTATTCCAGATGGGCTGTCCACGCTACCTCGTTACGATGTTCATTCGGTTACATCTACCCCATCTCCCGAACTGTTGGGTTTGTCTGCTCTCGGAGGATCACAAACGGCGTTTACTTCTCTCGGTTCCACAATAAACTCGGACAGTCGAGATTCTATTTTTTGCTCGTCAGCTTCCACTGCTACTGGTGTGAATTTGTTTAAAAGTGGTGTTCCAGATGAAGCTTTATCAGTGACCAATTCCGGTCGTTCTTCTTCCACTGCTGATCGCTTGCGTGTCCGTCAGCTAGATGCTGATGGTGATACTGTCCACAGCCGCCCTCACTTACCACGTCAGCCAGCGCCTATTTCAATCCATATCAAATCTGCACTATCCAGCAGTGAGTCTGATCAACACAATTCGTCTAGTTCGGTTACTGCCGATTTTGGCGGGACCGTGGAAGACCAGTCGAATAAAACCTGCGAGCCTGTTGCCGCACGCTGTAATCCAATCTTTGACGGTGACACACAACCCAGATCAGCATTATCTAATTCACACTGCCAATCTGATGAGGCCGGATTCCCAGATTCCGCTATTCAACACAAGAGGGGTTTATCTGTGGAGGATTTGGGTTTCAGATCTAGCAAACGTCTTAAGAAATCAACGCAGTCGTCGGTTACAACACGCACAACGATAACATCAATGGATAACCTGTTTTCTGACGATCTCAGTGAACGTCCCTGCCTCGCAAGTGATTTGGTCGCTCTCAGAGCAACTTCGTTTGAATCAGATAGCGCGGTACTAGTAAGTTATTTATGTTTCATCTGTTTCTGTTTGGCTTTGTATGTGGTTGTCTTCTGCTTTCAACGTATTAGATACTTCATATAGAATAGTCGGAAGATAACTTACGACATGGATACATTTAGAATACCTGTCAGTCGTAAACGTGGGTGGCAGTACGACGATAGACAAAAAACTTAAATGAAGTGGTTAAAAGTACAAGGCGGGCTGAATCGTGAATGATCTTTGCAACTAAACCCAAAAGCACGCAACTTTGGCCCTACTTTGCTGCCCATTTGGAAGATTTGTATGAACATTGAGATGTTTTGTTTCCCACATCTGCCGATAGTGACAGTTGACTGAACGTCAAATCGGTTGCTTTGTCGTACAACTTCCGACAGCCTCCAACACAACAAGTGTTGACTGATTAGCAACGACCTGTAGACTCTCCGACTAGTGAAGAAAGATAGAAATATAATTCTAAAGCTGGATGAAACAACTGGCGTTGTACTGAACCGCCACGAATACACAAACAAGTTGGAAGACATTATCGCAGATTCCGCAAATAATCTGTAGGATCTACTCAGCGTTAATTTCAGAGGTCACCTGAGTACCACCTGAACGGAACATCCCGAGGTCAAGCCAAACTCAACAGCTCGGTAGTTTTTATAATAGAAAATACATAGATATCAGTAAATGCGTTTGAATGAACATGGAATCAACATGAGATACCGCATGTTTTCGAAATGATACTTTACAAGAGAGTTTTCGGCTGTCATTGATCAGTATCCAGACTCAAGATAACGGTCTACATATGGACACATTATGGACTACATTATGTCATCAGTCACATTGCTTGCAGAAGGGGAGTAGGCAACGAGTAAAGAGAAAATTCAACCGAATATTACACATTGGATAATATGTAGTTGTTGGAAATTGAAAAAAAACAAACAGATGTGTCATGAGTTGCAGACACTTTATTGCATAGTTTTATCAATGAACGGCAGTATCGCAATTTAAAATTTGTGCGGACCAAGATTCCACAACTGTATGGTTCACTTGATACCCACAGATTTGGTATCCCTATACGGCCCATTTTAACAATACGTATCCTTCTCTGTTGTGAGCCAACAGTGTCTGGTTGACGTTTTAAAATTTGTTCATCAAAAGCTAATTGTACATGCTTAGAAGAGCACTCTTAAACTGTGTGTGTTCAAAGTCTCGATATTTCCACGGACGTAATATGTTCCAATAATGTGCATTTTTCGTTAACAAACCGATTATTACCTGTGACTACATTTTACTGATCTTCGTTCATTTCCCAATCCCCTTCACGATTTGAAACGCTTACTTTTACTCTTCATGTGAGGTTTTGTGTCGTGTGTACTGGTTTTCAGCAAACAAATAGCGTGGTCATAAAGAGCTCACTTGGTCCTGTTTTAGTCGATGTGTTCATGACTAAAGTTGATCAAACAATATTTCCAGTCGTGAACAAAATGAAGTCGTACAAACGCTACGCCGATGATAAGTTCTTGATTGAACAAAATAAGGAACGATTTGAATGGGAAATTTAGACTTTTAATTCTGTTCACTCATGTCTCTCAGCTGTGTTCGAATACGAAAGAGATAACAGTTTGTCCTCCTTGGACATCTTGAATAAATGCCATCCGGATGGATCCAGTGAACGTTCGGTTTACCGCGATCCAGCATGAACAGAGCAACACATGACTTACTTGAATTTTACTTCTGTTGCAAGTAAAGAGTCACTAGTACGTACGCTGTTTTACGAGACGTCAAGCAAGCTGAACGAATAATGTAGAAAGTGCCTCGTGCTTATAATTTCCCTGAACACTTCGTCCGGAAAGTGCAGTTTTAGAAGTTCCAAAAAGCTGTCTATATCTAACTGCGTTTCAAAGATGACAATTTGAGGAACGCCTTTGTAAGGCCTACCATAGTCACGTTGAAACGTGTGTATAATACAGCAAGGCATATTCTACTCTTATACACGTCTAGGTCGCCACTACCCTCGATAAAAACTGAAGTTTCTTCTTCTACCAGTTATTTTATCTTTCAGTTTTCTTGTAGTTTCGGAAACATATCAACAGACCAGAACGAACACTTGAAATCAGAATCGACGAGCATATCCCAAAGTGACTGAGGCATTCATTATCCCGTCTGCTAGAGAGCAACACTGCTTCATCCATCGCAAGACTCTTCTTGCTTGTAGCTCACGTCGTCAGTATTTCACCACCGTTTTACAGTACCGATGAAGGCTCACAATTCACAAATTCTCAAGTATACTGAAGGCTCATTGATCAGCTGTCGGTCTCAGCCTGTCTCGTGGGTTTAGGTGTAAATATCACTTACGACCCGGCTTGGTTTGTAATTTTAATAATTTAATTCAAGCCTTTTTGTTTTTCGCCAAAACACTAGTCACGCGTTTATTACTGACGAATGTGCGAAATGAATTTATGCTATAATCTCTGTCTACTCAAATGGTTCAAAGCGACTCACTATTTCAAATTCCACATACAATTGTTTTCGTTTAACACCCCAGTTTCGGCTTCCCTAACTTACTGTCGTCTGACACACCACAGTGTACTATAATAGCCGCCTGTGTTTTCTAAAACCACGTGGACTCGGGTCATAGCGTACATGTACGTGCACCCCTGCCCTAACGATACACAGTCATCACATAATGATTTGAATGTCTAATGAGCTGGATTAGCGCTTTCTCCTCTACTACGATTGATCGATCGCCTGCAGTCTAGACTTGTGGGAAATGGAGGCGACTGTCAAGGTGTGTTGTGTGAAACACATTAGCTAAATTATGTCTGGCAAAAACAGTCGGAATTCAAGTTCGTTAATGTCCTTGTCATTGATCCATTCCGACCTCATCGGCTTGTCAACTGAGTAATATGTGTTATGTATTTCAGCATTGTGGATGAAGAATGTCTTGACTGCGACGATTACGTTGAAGTTTTCACCTATTCAGAAAATATCAAAATCGTTGAAGTCTTAGTTTGAATCATGTTATAACTTGTGTCTCGTTATCTTTCACATTTCGTTCGTACGGCTCCCAGGTACCCCGAGTGAAACTGTCCGGAAACGAGTAACAGGACGGAGGCCAGCTCAACAAAACAATCGGCACACATCACGCAGATCTCAACAACTGACATAGATAGGTCTAGTAGAGTTCACCTCTTGGTGCATAAATTAGCTAACGACTCTTGATGAGTGGTAGTCTGTGGGGGCACACGATCAGTTTGAATGGATCACTTCGGCTGGGATGGTTTCAGAAAAAGGTAGACGCCGTTTGTTCTCGATGGATACGATTGCAGTGACGGTATTCCGTTCACCCGGATGTTGATTACCGAGGAGGCGATGAGGAGCATGAGACTAATGGATGGTAGCAAAGTTACTGTTAAAATCTGAGTGGATTTTTGCCTAGCTCATTGATGTCTGCGTTGTAACACGTCTGGTAACATCAGGAAGTGATGTCTCAAGGGGTTTCGATGTGGGTCTTCTTTTTAGTGAGAATTGAACAAGTCACTGGCCTGACTTGCAGATATGTTTTAGACTTAATTTCTAAAAATCTGGGTTTCGGCTGGATTCAAACCAGCGATAGAAACAGCATGTCTAAACGTGGCAAGCGTTGAATTATTTGGTGAATTCCATATGACACAATAGATTGAGCGGATAACTGAGTTTAAATGCGAAATTTCTGAAATGTCGGCATGGCTTCATAGCTCACTTGATGGAGTTTGCCGCGTCTAGCCATGCTGTTTCTGTCGCCGGCTCGGATCCAGCCGAAACCCAGCTTTTTCGAGATTGAGTCTCTTCTAGATCATCACATCTGTCACATTGCTTATGATAGGTATGCATATATTAAAATGGTCAGGAATATGCAGTAATCGAATTCGTGGGGCTAAACATTGGATTTGGCACAGTAGAATTAAAGCACCGGGAGCTCTATATACAGTTACCAGTTTATTTTGAACCAGAAGTACTTTTACAGGCAAAAATACGCAAGGCAATTGGTTAGACGATGTGAAATGGTGTTGCACCAGTCACATTATGTTCTGGTATCACAGAGGACGGATGGCTTGACTTCGATTAAAACATCGACCCAACTAATGCCAACCAGGGGAGCCCTCTGCGACTTCTGAAGAACAGTGTGACTGGTGCAACACCATTTCACATCGTCCAACTAATTGCCTTGCGTACTGTTGTCTGTAAAAGTACTTCTGGCTTAGAATAAACCGTATCAATACCTCCTGGTCCTCTACTTCTGTTGTATCGAAGCTAGCGTTAGGCTCGAGCTAGTTCATTGTTTGCTATTAGCCTCACGAATTCGATTACTACAAATTGATGTCGCGTCATAGAGCTTCCTGCAAGTGAACCTGCAGGCCAGTCCATCCGGAATTAAAGAATGGGTGGAGGGAGCATTTCGAGCTGTAGCGTAGCATCCGGAAGAACGGTAAACAGGATCAGCCAGCCCTGTTTCTCAGTGCTGGCAAGCGTGACATGTATAGTCGGCTGACCATCATCATAACAGCTATGAGCCTGACCAAAAGGTACTGTGGCTCGGGCCGCCGTTCATCACAACAGTGACGTGGAATAACCTAGAAGAAAACTCCTAAAAAGCATAAAAATGGGTAAAAACAAGGCTAAGTGGATGGAATATCCTAGAGGAGCAACTGTGACCGTTTAATCGCGGGGATTAACATCACTCCAATGAAAACGGCTTGACAGGAAAAAGGTGACGTTTTCAGACGCTCGCAAGACGTGCGAACAACATGACGACCTTGTCGCAGCAACCTCTGAAGAGTCAACAGTGGTCTTTCAAAAGCGATCATCGCAGTCAATGAGTCTGTTGCACGCCAAGCGTTCGCAGCGAAAAAGGCCTTCGTAATCCAGTCCAGCGATGGATCTCAAGACTAAGTCGGTGTGTGTCTTGTGGTGAATTTTATCTTCGGTCCATTTGTCGTTCCCGTAATGCTATCTGCCACGCTTGCGGAGGGACGGGTCACATTCGAAAGGACTGTCGGAAACCCAAGACAGAGCAGATGGATCGCAACGATGACACCAACCCTTCCTACACATTGCAGACTGAGACGCAATACCAATTTCTATACAAACGGTTAGCGTTTAATTCCGGAGCGCAGTACAGGGCACAGGAAGCAGTGAATCAAGTGTATTGAAGGATGCGCTCGATTCCGTCTATCCAAATGCCGTCCTGAAACCAACCAATGCAAAGATCCGCGTCTTTACGGGTCATCATCTCCTGCAACTCTGTGACATGGCCTCGCTGGTCCAGTCGCAGAGATGGACCCATGTTCCGGTATAGTTCCTGATTCCTAAAGGCCAATCTCTTTTGGACTTGAGGGCACGGGATCACTTTTTATCACTACACAGGACAATCGAAGGCCTTTTGATAAACCACACTTCCATAACCTGATCGTACGTTGTTCCACCAATTCAAGTGAGCTGACAATGCAGCCTGTAAATCTGAAGTTTGACGGTGATCCGATCTTTCTGAAACGCCGTTTGTTACCATACGGTCAGCGGCATGGGTGTGTTCAAAGCGCTACGGAAAATGGAACGGGGCGGCATCATCACCCGATTACTTTGATCTTCTTAGGCAACTCCAGTTGTGGCTGTTATAAAAAGTGGTGGGAGAACACCGCGGATTTGTGATGAGTACTGGTTAACTCTGAATTCACGATTACGGTTATGTGCAGCGACCACGACGAGGGCGGAAGACTTCATAAGAGCTAAGCACTTCTCCAAAGTGGGCCTGGCAGATGCATGCCTACAGACTCCACTGGTCCTTGAGTTCAAACGTTTGACAACCATCACTTTTCCCTGAGGTCTGTTCCAATACAACTTCTTGCCCCTTGGGCTGCATGTCTTCTGGCATCTTTCAGAAGTCGATCGACAAGGTGATCAATGCGATCATCTTCGGAGCAACCAAGCCGTGGCACGATCACAACCTCGTGAGACGGCTCGAGAGGCTTGTTGAAAGGAACATGCCAATGAAACCTTCGAAATGCGTCTTCAATACCATCGAGCCGGAATTCTTCGGCTTCATGGTGGATTTTAAATGTTATCAACCAGGTGCAAACTGTTGACTAGCATGGAGTCACCAAAAGACCAAGGACACCTAAGGTCCAATATGAGGTGCTTGCAAGTACTGTTCAGATATATCCCAAATTTTTGCGACAAAGGCCCAACCGTTGTTTCTCGTTCAGTCATCCGATTCGGAGAAATGGATAGAGATGTGGTAACGTTATGCGCAGCACTACACAGTGTATTATTGGACGTCTTGTGCTGATACCGTTGTCAACGTCCGAATACACCGCACTCACAACGGATGCTTCTGAAATTGTAACTGGCTATGCAGTTGCCAGTTCTGAGATATGAGTACTTTTATGGATGGTAGTACGTAAAGCAGTTGGTTAGACGATGTGTCGTATCAGTCACGTGGTTTTGAGCTATCAGTACCGCGTAGGGCTCTCTCTTTATTGACGTTTGCTGGACCAAAATCATCAGGACACTCATGGTTGGGAGTTTGGCTCTAGTAGCTCACCTTGATTTCAGCTGAAGATGTTAACATAAATGGCGCCGTTCTTAACTGAGGTGTCTGTTAGGTATGGCTCTTGAAGAAAACGAGACAAGAATATTCATCACAGAGCAACTACCATACACATTGCACCTGCAACCTTGTTTGTTTATAAATGTCACGCTGGTGTAAATTAGGGTCACTTCTCCGAATGTTATATTCACGCAAGAGATTCTTCATAGCTGTTTGACAGTTGCTCATTAACACCACCGAGTGATGCAGTCTGCAGTAATGTTCATATCCACTCATGCTTAAAACCACTACATCAGGTTCCGTAATCAGCATCTTTAGCAGTGTTTTCTGTGATCCACCTTTTGCATTGGGTAATCTAATTGTACGTCAACTGGAATATTACAGCCTTTTATTTGTTGAGCCTCATGTCATGTATGGTTGTCTGAAATTGTCATTTCTACGTTTGCAACTGAAGGCTCGTGTATCATACAGTCAGGTTGAACGGATTTTCAGTGACTGCATCATATGTAAGTGGCCTGCACAGTATCGCGTCGTTTGCGTCCAAGTGAGAGCGCCGTGGTCAATGAAAATCAGAAATGACTGGCGCATCTCAATACGATACACGTACTGCGAACAAAATACGGGACGTAACGAAACTCAAAACCGCAGAAGAGTAGGATATCTTGACTTTCAACCGAGCACGTATTTCCCTATCTCTATCTCCATATATATACATAAGCTACACAATTCAGTTGACCTAGGCTAAATAGATTGCCATGGAACTGATGTTAGCACTCACTAATTAAGGACACGTTGATATATCGTTTTGTGGCTAATTACCTACAAACTTTGGAACTATGAGTAGCTTTGCCGTACATAAACAATGACCACTTTGATGAATTTCTGGTAACTACGTTAAAGATGTCATCGAAAATTAATTAGGTTGGTTTAAAGTGTTTCGTCGTTTGCCGTTTTCTTAGTCCGATCCCTCTGACGAGGATATTTCTTCCGTTGGCTTGGTCGATTATTCGGACGAAGAAAGCGGCGAAGAAGATGAATCGGATGGAGACGGCAAAATTGTGGATTGCCAACGTACATTAGTCAAATCCGTCAAGAGCGTTTCCCCGGATGATGGCTGTGAGGTTTCTTCTAGTCAGCCTTCCACTGACGTGGTTTGATCGCTTTTCGTCGTAGCCTTTCGTTTTCTCAGGCCGCTGTTGATTGAAACCTGTATTTGTTCCTTTTTTGTCCTTTTGCCATACAACGGCGTGCATACACGAGCAGCTAACGTTTGACAACATTTATCCTTATCCATCTGACCCAAATAGTTGACCTTCACACATGTCCGTCCGTCCGTCCTCTTTACTTTTCCCACTCACACTTTCTTCTGGTATTGACCAGTTGTACATAGCACCCAAGAATAACACCAGCATCCTCACCGAAGATGCTCCCAAATGGTCGGCGCTGGAAATATTCATATTTCTACAGATTTTCGTGTTTCCCTGTAATTTTTGTAAATGCGAACTGCGTGTCTACTATCCCCAACCATTCCCTAACTCCAGTTTTCATGGGTTGCCCTTTTCTTGGCATCTACTTACGACGCCAGTGCTTGTTCGTTTTGGTTTTGTTTATCGTTTGCGCATTGTCTGACCAACCTGAAACGATTTACGATATTTGTATACTCGTACTATTGATAACTATGACCGGCTGTGTCCCATGTGAGAGTGACAGCGATACAAGCTCGTTATCTGCGCCACTGGTGATACATTGCTTTGCCATGTATAACCGGTACGTCGCTGTAAAATACACTTACTTTCGCATATGAATATGGTTCTGCTGTTTCCCGGGAGTCTAGCGCATACACTGCAGCCATTCAGTCTATCCGTTTGCTTGTGTTGAGGGACAGATATTGTATGTGGATTTTCCCTTTGAGTGGATTCCTCTGTCCTCATCAACGCTACATTGCCGCGCCCCGTAGGTATCTTGTTTATCTTTCGTCACCTATTATTGATCAGTTTGATAATTTACTACCCAACAGTTTGACTAAGTTAATCTTGCCCGCTCAAGTTAGCGGTAATGACGCGTATACAACGGTATGTGTCCTTACGTATGCCTACTACGGAGACCAGCCACTACTTCGGTGATTATCACTTTAGGCACTCAGCAGTTACTTGCTCTTGGCTAACGACCATCAATGATTATTTTGACCTCAAAGCCCTTTTTCGAGTGCTGCAAAGTGCCTAACGTGAATTGGAAACACCAGTGCGATAAAAAAAGTATGTCTGGGTGACTCCACTAAATGCACGATGTCCCTAAGACATGAAATGGCTTTTATCAGGAGGGTACAAACCACATTGCAAACCCGACTGAATCGTTCAGGCTGATTCCCACACAGGTGTGACGATCTAGTAAAAGGTGCATCTCCTAAAGAGACAGCCAGGACGCGTCACGCCACATCGATCGACCGGCCCAGCTCGGATGGTATGGTCCCACTCAACCAATCTGATTGCATATGTGCAGTCGAACGTCTGTGCGCTACCTGGACAGTGTTTTTTCTCGTGTTGCCTTCTGACGCCCCCTGTAACTTGATTTATTCTGACCCCCTGATTGCCATATATGACTGTCTCATTTGATTCGCTTTGTGTCTGTCGACCATCTGTGGTAATCGTTTTGTCTTATAAATCTAGAGCTTCTGTGGCCTAAGTTTTATCTCGCTTGTCCAGTAAACAGTGTCACCGCGTTTCTTCTGATTTCTCGGTTTTGGGTCAAGCCACTGAGCGCGTAATCAGAGTGACGATCCCATACGATCATCCGAAGGCAGTCTAGCAATGAGGCTTCGCATCGGCTGACGCGACTGCGATTAGATCACGCAGTACAAGGCGGTCGGCACAAAAAGTGTCGTTTTGACCCAATGTCAACCGAGCCGTTTATATTGGCTGCCTACTGATCAGTCATTAGCGTCCTATATTTGTGCTTCATCCAATCGAACAAAATATCTTGCACTACTAAGCTATGCAGGAAATAAATGTATATTTTGACATGTGTAGATAAACACGTATATTGGTTGAGAAACCCAATTGTTCTCCTGTCTAATTCTGAGCGTCCTGGCAATTTCAGCCCACATACAACTTGACTGTTCACAACACCGATAGTGCCATACTGTGGTGTAAACCGGGTCTGAACAAAACAGGTTACGAAAACTGGTAGATGCAACCATTTCATATTGACTCATCAGTACCACAACATTTTTTTTATGGCAAACAATTCAGGGGTTTGATATTTAATAAGCGGGTTATGATAGGTCACTAAGTCCAGGGAAGGGTCAGGTTCACGAACACAGACAGGCTTAGGGCGATTGCTTCAGCAAACCTCAGGGATCTCGAGTTAGAATGACGTAGGAGTCTGAATGCACAAGCTGGATCGACAGCGTGACCAGTGATCAAAACGTGTCTAGCGATTGATGAGACTGGCTGTTTATGTGTTTCGGCAACAATGCTGTTCTCTGATGACACCCATTTAGGCAAGTGTTCCTTCACTCTGGAGATCAGGCATCGTTCGGTCCTGACTTCCTCCGCAGTTACGTGTAAATTGATGAACGCAATGCGATGTGGTATCGATAGGCTGATCTTTGATCGAAGATCAAACATACAGGAAAGACACTTGAGCAGCGTCAACGCATTTACGGAGCTCGATTGTGAATGTGACACGGAAACCCCTAGGCCGTTCTCCACGAAAACAGAGTAAAGGGGGGGGGGAGTCCAGTCAAATAGTAAGTGGAATTCGAAAGATGGCATATATGCATAACCGGTGTTGAATTAAAGCTTACTGGGCTGAGGTCAGTTGATCAAGAAATTTAGATAATTTTGTGGAATAGGGTGGGGATTGGGTGTATCGAACGTCATCTGCAGACAGTAGCAGCGGAGACAAAATCGAGAGAATAATATCATTGATGAAGATAAAAATCAAAGGCGAGTCAAAGATAGAACCCCCAGGCATACCACTGAAGCTGTCTTAATAACTGAATTAGGAACAGTTGATGCGTGCAGGATTGACTGGTAAAATACAACTCCAGCCAAAAGGATGGGGGTGAGACTTATCAAAACCAAATAGTTCATCAGATTAAAATAAAAGTAAACGACATCAACGGTGATATCCGGTTCACCAGATTGCGTCCACTGATCAGGAGTTACAGGTAGGTGCATCGTACAAGAAGGACTCTTTCTAAAGTAATGGTATACACTTGCAAAGAAGTTGTGGAAAGACAAATACTCGTGGAGCCAGGCACAAACGGGTGCCTCCAGTACTTTTGACAAGCGGGGTAACGTAGCAATTGGACAATGATCACCGGGATCGTTGGGTGTACTATAGATATAATATAACCTTTTACCGGCGCATTGTCCATATATGACACAGGTTGTTTCGGTCCTTATTACTTCCCTTCTGTAACGTTAGCACAGTTGTTCTGCTATGCAGCGGTATCTGAGTGGTATATCATTATTGATTACTTGTCATCTGTGTATATATTTTTGTATGCGTATTACTACAAGCAGTAGCAGGTTCAGTCTGACGATCAGTTAACACAATTTTACTTAGAGTTATTGCGTTGTACGATTCCTAGCGATAAAAGCCACGATAGTTACACCATTAGTGGTATTAATGTAGGTTCTCAGCTATTAATCCACATGCTCGAGACTGGACTTCCACGTCGATCGGGCCTAGTCGGTTTATATGTTTCAAAATCCAGCGGGCATCTGTTGGGCTGAAGGTCAACCATTGAAAACAATATGGGGAATTACAGCAAGTTTGAAGATCAGAGTAAACTAGGGGTTTAATTAGGTTTTAAATAAAAGCGGCTTAACATCGGAAAAATGATCCATAGAGAAGCAACTAACGATCTCAGACGAAAGGTCGTATAAACACACATACAGTATATATATATATATATATATATATATATATATATATATATA
>JTDE01006914.1:6133-32447 GCA_014338405.1 Paragonimus skrjabini miyazakii | reverse complement strand
AGAAAGTGTATAAATATTAAGCAAAAGGAGAGGAATGTCATCCCCCCCTCGTATTTGAGAGCAACAGGGTGTATACCTTCTGGACCAGGATGATAAGAAGGTTTGATAGAAGCTAATTGAGAGCGTATTTTTACTGCATCAACAGTAACGTGGCTTAAGAAAGTGTTTGTTTTTACGGGGGGAGGTGGAGGCAATATATTTTCTTCAATGTTGAAGGAAGCAGCAAAATAAGAATTGAAAGCTTCGCATATTGTTACAGGATCATCTACGGTGATTTTGTTCTGTAGTGGAACTGTTGAGATACTAGGGTCTCTTGTACAGTTTCTATGTTTCAATAACTCCGTCAGCTCAGAGCTCTTCTCCTTGCTGTTCAGCGCACGTTTTTCCTCATTTAAGTGGAGCATTTTAGTTCTATTTTCTATAATGTCAAACATTTTATGCATTTGAATAATAAGGGAGAAATCGTGTTTTTCGGTGTCGCGATTTCCGACTTTTGAGCTTACATTACCCTTTTGGGGTGAGGATCCTGCCTTTACCACACACATTACGGCGCTTTGACCTTTCCGGGGCTAAGATATTCATACAAAACCTGAAGATTTCATTAAATACTTCGGTTGCAATACTAGGGTCAGAGGTCAGAAAGAATGTGTTCCACAGCAAGGACCTCAACAGAGTAGCGTTTGGCCCACCGCACGTGTGTATCGTAGTTGCTGAATTTGTTGGAAACTTCTTTCTAGACATTTCTTACGACCCAATTATTGTATTTGACTCCATTATACATAATTTTCTCTAAATTTCACAATTCAGCCAGGCGTGCCTGTTCCTAAATATTGTTTTACTGGTCTCGAAGTCATTGCGTAATCTGCTTCTTTTTATTTTGAATGCGTCGGAAGAGGCGAACCAAGAGGGTGCTGCTGGATTAATCAGAGAGGCATGCGTGGCAAAGTCGTGCAGTTATTTTGGGTTAGCCCTCTACCTTCAAGCAGTTGAATTGTACACCAACGGTTTGGTTTTACTACTGATACTGAGTATCCTAGGCGAGATATGTAACTAATTATTGTATACTTTATAGTACCGTACAGTCTTCAGCCAAACCTCGTTTCCCGTTCAGTAAGCTTCATTTGTTTACACGACGCTGGAAGAGATTTTGGTCCTACCATAATCTGTTTATAACACTACCTACATTCCTATAGGTCACACTCCATTTCGCACCCTTAGCCTCAGATACATGCACTTGAGAATTGCATGAGAGATAACATCGAGTTCCTAGCTGGGGCAGCTAACCCGATTTTAGGCTAATGCGGCCTTCTATGTGGACAGGACATCCTTGGCCGTTTCAGAAAGAATTTGTGGGAAAGTACTTGCCCCTCATTATACGGACCACTTTCAAGCACCACCGCTTAGCTACTTTCTTCCGTAGTAGTTTCAGGCTCATCGTACACCACCCGCTGACCTAAAAGTACCATCCACCTGTAGTCTGGATACTCCCCTGAGACTAATTATTGACCTAACACTAGTCATTGGCCTCCAGCTGTCTGTTATTTTGTCGCGCCAGATTGCGGAATGGCCCAGGAAATAACTCAATTTTTGAATGGTCTTAGCGCCGCTGAGATCTCCCTATTATGTCGTGGGTTTGGAAATTCTAATATCACCGGTCTGTTTAGTAACGCTTGTGGCGTCAGCACGCTGGCACCTTTCAAGTTTGAGAACTATCCTAGCGGTCACATGGTCTAGGATGTTGACCGTCCTGAGTGATTTCGCTGAATCATAGCGCACTGAATGCTACCTTTTATATCGTTCCCAGCGGATCACCTGCCGTGTATCCTGAATCACTACGTTTTTATTCAGCTCTGAGACGTGGTCACTGCTTCTTCTAACGGTGACAGAATTACGACAATAATACTTCTATTGGCTTACGTTGATGGAAATGTCTTGAAGGGTTTTTCAACCTTCCTTTGTAAGTGCAAGGGAACCTTTCTCTCGGCCGCCTGGTAGTCTACCTGGACTTGCTTGATACATCCATAGGACGCATTTTTCCCTGCTTAAAACTTACTTTTCCCGGTGAATCCAAGACCGGATTTCGGCTACTTTCTTTCCCTCATCCCGAATGAAGGAAACGACTGGTCTCTAAACACAGCCTTCAACTATCTGTCCGAAAGCACATCCCTAAGTTGCTTTATTTCAAGTTTGATTTCGTTCAAATAATCCAAACCGCTTCTATATTCGATTTGTACCGTTTTATTGCTCCAGCGTCAACAGCCCTGGTTTAACCTGGTTCATGATTCAAAGCCACAGGTGCCGTATACAGTGCGCAAGCACGTCTGCTCAATCTGCTACGCTTAATGTGGTACCAGTTTCCGGAAGAGTTACAGCATTTATCGTCTTTCCTCATATCAGTCAAGCGTTATTTCCACAAAGAAAGTGGGCAGCATCCCTGTTTCATGATTTGTTCCCAGTGAGCCTCCGATAGGTTTTCCAGGTGTCTATATTTATTTTGGATGAGCTGAGTTTATTGTTGCAGACGCATTGCTGGGCAAGCAGAATTCCGAAAAAGTCCTTTTGGAGTGTCCTGGTGGTAGGAGAATGACTAACAGCCTAGAGCTAGACAGTCTACAAACCAGCTAGGTATCCCAAGTAATACTAGTGTATATTTCTCAGCGCATTTGTGAGAGACACACTCGGATGTGCTCGATCATGACAGATAATTACAGGCGACACAAAGCAACAAATGGTTATGTAATAAGACACCTATGAAGTCGGTCGACAAGCGAGGACATAATAAGGGAGAAAAGGGTCGCAAATTACAAACGTTTGACGTGCGCACCAGGAACGAAGATAGTTCGTTTGTTCCACAGACTCAGCCCAAATATGAGATGTGACATTACTTTGCCTTTTGCGAGTTTATGTACGGGACGATGCTTCAAATATTTCAAGGTCATATCAGAAAATACGTTTAAGTGCTTTGTTGAGGTATTTCTCCGTTAGTTCACGTGATTGGCGTCAAAAGACTATTGAAATAATTTGGCCTAAGCAAGGAAGGACGGGAAGTTCCAAAATCCGGCAAATAATTGAGTAGAATTCAGCGCAGGACTTCGACAATTGCTTGACAGCATCAAAAAGTTGAAAATCTTGCGAATCGTTTGGTCAATACGAGGTTTCTAGCGTGCATTCGCCGCAAATTTTTTATCGCATAACGGATGCTTGTGAGAGTAAGAATAGGAACGCAAGCTGACGTGTTAAATAGGAAACTGTGGAGTGATCACGTGTAATATGACAAAATGTATATGTAACATTTTCTTGACAAAATCTTTACGCGATATCAAAATCTTGTTTTTTAAATAAAGTGTATAATATTGGCGGGCAACTGTCATGGTATTCCGCGATAATTGGGTAACCGACAGCTGCTTCTAGATTGATTCTCACTTGATAATCAAAACGCCGTGCGAAGTTTTGAAGTTGGTTTTTTCATAAGGTTAATTTTTAAGGTAGCATCTGTATTTCATAGTATACAACGGTTACTATTGGCTAATGAGGAGGGCTTGAGAAACATGAGACAGCACAAGATGTGGATTGAGGTTTTAGGAAGATTATATGTGGTAAATGGGGAGCATTTTTTCTCACAATTTTCTCTGGAGAGTTTTTATACGCTAGTCAAGTAAACCGTCAATGTCGGCTGCAATCAACTATAGTCTGATAGTTTACCATGGTTAAGAGGTTACTGCAAATGAACATACATATAATAGGTGGGAAAAGTGTATATTGAGCTACCATCACATGGGCCTGATCGCGTTTGTATTGAGGCCCAGTTTGATAATCTTATCGATCAATTATCTGATCTTCGGCCAACTAGTGCTGACAACCCAGGTCGGTTAGAGACTGAGTTCACCGATATAACTTATAGTTTTACCACGACTCCGAGTAATAGCTGGTGTGGTGTCACGAGGAACACCTGCAATCGTGAAGAGAGTTCGACTCCAAAAATCTAGTTGAACTTAAGTCAGACAAGGGCTCTGGGGCTGTCATTCTAGACAAAGATGCATATGTACAGGAGATGTCAACATTGCGTAACAAAACAAAGTTTCATCAAACAGACAGAGTGGATAATTTTACCAAAATGGGGTACCACAAAGGACGATATCTCCAGCTGCTTTCACGGTTGATGGTTGTTGGTGAAGTAACACATAAATCTCTCAAGCCGTGTTGGTCATCAACACTCCAACTTTATGGCCTACCGAAGACGCGCGAGCCTGGGATGCCACTTGAGTCTATTCTGGCAATGACAAATTCCCCTACCACAAAATGGCGTGCTGGCTAGTCGCTACAGTAATCTTATTGAGACAAAAATTTCAGACACATTTTATCAAGGATTTTTTTGAATCGATCAGTGACTTGAACAAAACCACTCTTACTAACGAACTGGTGTGCTCTGTATACGTTCGGTTACTGTTTGCAAATGTTCCGTTACACAAAACTATTGATTATATTTGTGAGCTCGTTGAGATGGGTCAAATTCCGTTGCCATTTCTGACAGACATTGAAGGAAACTTTACCGTTCTTTACTGAAAATGTCAGTCCTACAGTCAAATAGATGGAGTGACCATGGGAAGTTCGCTGGGTCCCATCTTAGTAGATTTCTTTGTTAGGAATAGGAGATAGCAGGTTTGTCATACTACAAGCGTTACGTCAACGGCACATTGATATTCAGTTGGTCTAAACAGATGATAGATAACTTGGTGCAACGTCTTAATAGTTTTCACCCTAACTTGGAGGTTATTTGTGAAGTCGAAGTGAACAACCGTCTGCCATTTATAGATATATTCGTAAGTCATCGAGAAGTTGGCTCGGTTAAAAGAACTGTCTACAGGAAATCCACATTATCCGGTAAATACTTAAATTTCAGCAGATTCACACAGATCCAACATAAACAAACCTCAATGAGTACTCTGTTCACACATGCACGACAGTATTGCGGAAGAGTTAAACCTGATTGCTTTCGTCCTACAATCAAATGGTTACCCAAGTAAGTTCATAGATAGGCAGGGTAGACAAAAATTACCACCCGAAGAGGTGGTCACTGTAGAGAAGGCCTACGTGCAGCTGCCTTTTAAGGGTGATTATATAATGCACCAAACAACATAACGGTTGAGGAATTCAAGTAAGAAAACGTTTAATGCGACTGAGCTTCGTGTAATCGCTCGGACTTAAAATTTACCGATGCCTTCAGTCAAAGTAGATCAGTCAGTCGGTGCCACTGCACATTGCATTCACCAATTTGTATGTAACCGCGGAGGAAGTTACATAGGAAGAACCGAGAGATGCTTGAGCTCCAAAATGAAGGAACATTCATCTAAATGGGTGCAGAAGTCCGTGTTACCGGAAGACGGTAATGTTGCTGAATCACGTAAACAGCTAGTTTCTTCAGCCGCTAGATACGTCCTGATCACTTGTTGCGTTATCGATCCATCTTGTACATTCAGAGCTCTGTCACGTCTCCCCAACCTAAGATCATTACGATTTGCCGAAGCAGTAACAATCCACCGACTAAAGCCAGCTCTCTGTGTTCAGAATAAACTGTTGTTAAGCATGATCCTTCCGTGGACTTAATGACCTATCCCAAATCGCTGAATGATTATCAGCCCCTCCAGCCGTTTGGTGCAAAATTGTGCCTATGTTATTGTAAATCTGGTACTGACGAGTCAGTACGAAATGTTTGCATCTACCAGTTGTCATGCTCTAATTGCTTTGTTCAAACTGCTCAGTAGTGTCGCGTACGAGTCTCGACTTGAAATTCTTGATCTTTACCCACTTGAATTTCGACGGCTCCGCGGTGATTTAATTTTCATACACTTCCTCTTCAGAGTAGGCCTTGTTGATCAGTTCTTCACTGTAGCGAATGATGACGGTCGGCGAGGACATAACATGAAGCTTTTCAAGCTTCGTCCTCGGACCCTTCTTAGACAGCAGTTTTTTTCCTACAGGATTGTTAGCTTCTGGAACAGTCTCCCTGCTGAGGTCGTCAGTAGCGCTTCTAGCGATCGCTTTGAATCATTACTTGACTCTTATTTTCCAAAATTCCTTTTATGCAAGTAATCTCAGTTTTTATTGATATGTACTGTAATTCCCAAGAGCGGTGCTACACCCTGTTTTCACTGAATGCCTTTCAGGTCACCGTACGCCCGCTTGACATTGAACAAGAAAAACCGACTGGATCCGGGACCATTGGGCCTCTGCCTCGAACCCGTGTATCAATCGCTGAATCGCTGAATGAATCGTGTCAAACCCTATATAAGTTTATTCTACTGAATTTACTATAGGTTTCAATGTTGTATTGTCCAACGTTCTGAGCAATGTGTGCACAGTGACGCACTAAATAAAACGATGCGGTTTTGTGAGTGCGCAATGAGTCAGATGTTAGGTGGGATATGAGTAAAATGTGGAGACGCAATAAACAGTTTCCGGCAAGCTGTTTTAAATGGGAGCCTGACGGTAGGGACGGGTACATAAGCTATATGCTGCTGATGGCTAAGCGTTCTCCGGACAACATTCAAAATGTCATCAGAAGATACACACATTTTGAAGATAGACGTCACGTTTGCTGATGTAAGGTAGCTGTTCAGAGCACTACATATAGCTGTATATCTGAAACGCGTTTTTATCACTAAATGTTACAAAAACCTCCCGACGCTTTTCTGAAGGCGTCGTGATACTGGTGTACCGGGCCTTCTTCGTGGAGCTCCCTGAAACCTGATTCCAAAACCCAATTTTACAACTCAACAGGTTCTGATAGATTTTTTGCCGCTACGGTAATTGTTTTTTAAGTCTTTGTGGGACTAATTGCCCTTACCTTCAGAAATTTGTGGTGGACCATCGTTTCGCAGTTATGCAGTAATCCAAAAAGCAGGCAATCCAAAGTTTCTACCGACATCTTGGACCGGATGATGTGACACTTCACCAACTAAATTCAGCAGATAATTGAGCTCTCTTCAGCGAGCATTTCGAATAATGGAAACCTCTCCACTGTCAGGTGAGGTGTCCAGACATGGGAGGTTCAGATGGTTTTACATGACTTACGGTAGAGGTTATCAGTCTTCAGTCTTTGTACCTTATTTCAGCAGAAGCGAAGTCGAAAGCCACGATTAGAAAACAAAAAACTGTGTGTTACGCATCATCTGAAAAGGAGAAAATTGTTCCATTCAAGTCTACTTATGGCTCAACGGCAACAATCACCGCATGACCAAAACGGAAGGATAAGAACGTGAAAGCCTACCAAAAATAACGCTTGAAGAATAAGTTTGCCTATCAGATGGGCGAACTCGCAAGTTTCGAACAAACGATTCTACTAACACCCTCCTCAAGCAACCTTAATCTAACAAACGGTTGAATGTGTTATTGTTTAAAGCAGTATGCAATCCGCTCTGAGCACAGCAATGTGCACTCGGAATGACATCGAATTTCCCTGGACACCTGCAGTAACAGGTGGTTACTTAATCACGCGAAAAACAACAATATCGTTATCCACCGGGATCCTTAGGAACACCACCATCTTTTGGGTTGCTAAAGGTGATTATGCTAACACGCTCCAGCTGTCGAGCAGTTTGGTGGTGAACAACAGTCTGGATTAGAAGAAACTGAAGGATATTACCGAGTGTGATTCAGAATTAAAGCGAAACTGAACGGAATGGAACTATTGACAAAATAGGCTTAGTACCCGGAGGTACTACTAGGGTAATCCAAAAGGGACAAAGTGGAGTAAACGGCATTCATAACGGTGATAGTGAAAACAATGATGAATGACAGCTAGGGATGGTTAACATGCTGTAACACTAGTTTAGACATAACCGATAGACGGAGGCCAAATTGGTAGCGGCCGTTCTTCTAACAACTCAATACAATATGACCGATGATGTGGGCATCGTCTTTTTTGGCAGCGCGCTTCAGAAGGTACAGGTGCTGACAGCAGGACTGTTCATTGTGCATTGGAAGCTACCACGTTGTACTACTAATTTATGCGGATGGTGCCAAAGACCGGTGCTACCGTAATTCGAAAGAAGAATCAGTTAATATGACCGGTTGCTCTAAATATTTTGAGCGCAGTTGTGAGCTCACCCTCAGTCATCTACACTCAGTTTGAAACAGTCGCTTGCATTGTCCACTGTTAGTACGAGGTGTTCAAACCCTTTAATCTTCACTGTTTTGCAGATGAACAACCGCAGATTAAGCTTTATAATTTCTCAGATATGTGAATATATGCCTGGATATTAACTACTCATAGCTGTCTAATCAACACGCTGAGTAATCGGACGGAACACATTGTGGGGAAGTTTTCAAGTACTAGCGCATCCTATCGGCTACCAGAATTTTTGGTTGCAGCGGACTTATTGGCGTATCCTACGGGCCAGCCGTTTCACGCCGAATGATCTTAACACCTGCAGAAAAAATGTGGACAACAAGGACACATCAGAGGACAATGTTTCTCCGAAGCAGAGGCCACGGTAATAGTCTTGTGAAAGGAAACACTACTAGCAAACATCAGCCAAAGGCCCAATAAACCGTGCACACGGCTTACGCAAACGTAGATCAAAGTAACGCCGACAAGACAGCAACACGCTCTTTTACAAGATTCAAACTTAACCCATGCGCAATTGCTAGTTTCAATTGCACTCTACGATCAGCACTGATGATGAGGTTGAATGCTATTGAATCGTTCGCTAACGATTCAAGCCCACAACGAGTTACGGGTAATCCGATGATCCATAAATGCCTTTCTCAGTATCCAACGGCAGAGAAGATAATCCATCTTCAAAACGGTTAATGAGAAGGCGCTCATGAAAACTGGATTTAATACTGTACTAATTGAATCAATATACATGAAAACTGAATATCTCACCTCGAATGTGAAATAACCTCAGAATTGAATAAATAATGTGCCCGTACAACAAATTTGACAACTTGGCACCGCTCATTAATGGGGGACGATAAAACGGAATTGAGTTCACTCAAACAAATGGTAATCGGTTGGGTTGGAGCAAAATGACTGTTCACGCATCGAGAAATGGTAAGAATTATAAGCTACTCAAGAAAGAATATGGAAGAAGAGTGTCTTATTTTGACATTTAAAAATGCACAGGGCTCTGACTGAACGAGAGCAACGGAAACGGTTACAGTAGTTGGTGTAAAAATGAAAATGGTCAATACTGTTTATTCTTGAGGAAAAATAGTGTAAGGTAAGACCACTCTTCAACACTGATCAAGCAAAGCACAGCCATCTCAAAAACAATGCAACAGACCTTAACAAAATCAACAAATGCTACTATTGCGTCAGAAATCCCGCTCAGGCATGACGATGAATTGCGATGTGTTCCCTTGATTGTCTCTCAATCGGTGGACTATTAGGCGTGTATGATGTTGACTTACTGAACTGCAGTGGACTGTCTATGGCTCAAGCAGGCGATGTTCATGTCCCCTTGGAGGTCATCTACGTTCTATGTTGATCGCAGAATTCGTCATACCTCCATGCTGTGTACAGAGAGGATATAGGACTGCTACTGATTGTCTGGAGGTCGTTTACTTAGGCCAGAAATAACAGAAAAGCTTGAGGGGACGTCAGTTGGTGAACGAAAAAGCACCGAGAACTCTCCATTGACCCACAAAGTATGCGTAGCATTCGTCAGGTGGTGGTGCATCCGTAACCTCGTTTACACCCACATTTTCATTATTTCAGTCTCTGTAAGAGAATGTGATGATTTGCCCTGTCACATGCCCGATAAAATTTACCGAGAGGGCGTCCATTAAAAAGCATCCATTCACAGCCGTTAGGTTAAAATCATTCCTAACAGGCAAGCCGAGAATGCATTAGTAATCCCTTTTAAGCTCACGCTGTCTTGGAGTCAGCAGTCCCTCTACGTTTAAGTACGACTGGATGTCGTAGTTCTCGGCGCCCTCTCTGGCTCCAGAGGCGTATGACAATAGAACTGAGGAGTGGGATTTGTCGGCATCAGTACGATTACTACTTTCGCAGATCGGTGGGAGGGCGCTGTTTCTATGATTTTGTAAGTTAGCCAGTGAACTAGAAACATAGCAGCAGATGGGCCTGAGGTTCCACTAGGAGTTCAAGACCATTCTTTAGCGTTGATGATGGTATTTCGTCTAGGCCCCGGAACTTATTTGCCCTCAGGTAAAGCAACTTGCTTCGTACGTTACCACCACGCAGCCAGGTACAAAATCATCAGCCGGACTATCACCAACTCTCCAATATAGGGCTTTCCTTCTCAAGTTATCATCAAATACCGTGGCAGTGTGAATGGGCAACATATCTGCAGCCTCATAATTTCGGGTTAAAATCCAGTGGTTCTCTGAAACGTCAAGCAGCATGGATTTATTTGGTTCGAGGTGTCATAGAACCAAATAATTTCTCAGGGTGGTAAAAGCACGTTGAGATAATTGTCTCAGCGGTCGAACCTCACGGCAGTTACACACTTACTGAAAATGCTCTGATAAGCTCGGAAATGACTACCTGATATAAGTAAGAGGGTGTTTCAGTGAGTATTTCAGTTATTTGTTTTATCCACGACTTGCGGTGGACTGCAGGAGAGAAATAGGGTGGAACGTTTGCGGTTATCTTATGTGAAATATATATCTGGACATTCTTCAAGCACACGCTCACCCAATTAAATCCATTTTTGGATATTCAACTGAACCTGCAAAGTTTCCACCGTATCTTGCGGAAGTCAACCCCCCGAAGTTTGCGGTGTACCAACTTTTCTGGCAGCTAATGGCGGTGTCACAGATTAGGCCAAAAGAGACCGTCATATGGTCATGTTTGCCAAGCGGAGCACCTAATTAACGGTGCTTAATCCGTCGGTCAATCGTTGGTTACTTTGGGATGGTTTGTCCCACTGTCGTTATATCGTATACTGCATTGTGTTCTCACTGAGATCAACCCTTGGCGTGGAGTAGTGGAATTATTTAGTATCAGAGCCAGGTGACTAGCTGGTGGCGACATCGACTTTGGAAAGCTTTAAGTTTCTAATGCTGAGAGTCCGGTCTTCAACGGTTGTATCCCTGTCTAAATTTGTTGTTGCAGTAGGGACTGCGTGGGCGATTCCCATCATTAGGCGTGGGTACTGCGTGGTACGCACGGTTAGTCACAATGACTCATAAAGCGCCAGTAGAATGACGTCTGACATCGGTGAAACATGTGGATGTGCGCTTATATAAGTCACAACGCCGCCATCTTCACCTGATATGCCATCGTTTTGCAGTAGAGCATTTCCGGGATTGACCAACTCCTGATCAGATGTATTCTATTAGGTCAAATCTTTACTACACGTAGTACTGTGTCACCTTGGATCGTATTATTCGAAATACCTCTTGAATCCTTTTGCTTTAAAGCAAGACGTTAGTAAATATGCGTCACCAGCAGGAGTTATACAGATGCGCCGTCCACACACTGAGTCAACGTGTTTGTGAGACAATGGCGACTTAAGTCCACTGAAGTAGGACCCGTTGCAGTAGTGCTTTCACTCATCCGAAGTGAGGACGTGGTATGACAGCATTGGTTCGGAGCAAACCCTTAAGGCTGCTGCTTCCTTTGCTGAGACAGTAGACGTTCGGCAGATCAAGTTTGTAATCTGTATCATATGGACCAACATGGAAGAAATTCTTTTACTGGCAGTTGTGTGCTATGACCAAGACTGAGTAAAACTGTGCTCCGAAGTTATAACAATTTTTATTGTTATGCCATCCATGAAACACGGCTGTTAGCATATTGCTGTTCAGAAATATTGCTCTCAGTTTCCCCGGTTTGTTGATGACTTAGGATGGGCAGGCCTTCGAAAGCGCTGTTCCGTATGCCCAAATTTGGATTTCTGCAGATGTACTTCTGCTGCCTAAAGACAGACTCGTAAGTAAATAACATCATTGCCATGTAGTTCCGGCACTCCATGCGTAGTCAGGCTTGAGTCGGATCGTAGTTTGGAAGATTCAGCTCTCGGACGGCCACTCGACGTGCTTCCCTGGTATGTCACGGGAAGATCGAGTTTAGTCCTTATTTAAGCGCCACCCGATCTTGACGGCTGATACACGGTTAGTAATCCATCCGCTGAATTTCCGATGTGGCCAAAGTTGACTCAAGTTGGCGGTGGACATGTATCCTCATCTGAATCGTGCAGTCTACAGAATACAAGTGACCCAATCGCGTATGTTTCCAGATGCCCGCACATCCTATCCAAGCGATTACAGTCGTCTGCTTCATTTTTCGCTAACAATGTGGCCTTACGTTCAAGTGCAGTAAACAGACTGATTTTTCAAACACGAAATTGGAGCACTGTTTTGATGCAATAGTTTTTGTAGTCCAGGTTTACGTCGTTACTAGGGCCAGAGGCTTTGGGTGACCGCTCCGTAACAGCAGAGTTTTTAGGTTCTAGGGCAGTAATTCATGTGGCTTCTTTCTAGGCTGACGATCAACTTTGTTCGCCACTACTACCTCTGTGGGGCTGACAAGGCTTGGCTTAAAACTTTTACGTACATTGCATGAGACTTTCGGCGTTCTCCGTTATTTCGCTTGGCCGTAAGTTTTAATAGAAAAGGCATCTCAGGATATGTGATTTGTATAGGGACTTCTCTAATTCCTCCTTCTATGAGCTGCTAAAACGCAGTGCCATTATGCCCGTAAATAAAGTGATATTATACCACTTGATTCGACAGGTAGAGTGAGTTACTGTCCGAAGCATTCTTCTCAATGGGGACTTCTCCATTGCTGTTGAATCATCAAGTTACAACAAACGAGGAACAGCAGTTCAAGGTCTGACTCCAAACCGTGGCTGGAAGCCGGTGTGAAAATCCGATTCGCATTGACAGTGTTACCAGTTTTTAGAAATTTCACATGGTATAAGCTGGTCTTTATATCTTGCCACTTTTGAAGACGCTGGTGCTGGCACTGGCGCTCAAAGGTAGCTTGTCCCAAGGTAATAGAATTGCAAGGCGAACTGAGCTCGGATTTACTTAGTATGGAAGGCGGGGCTCTGGAACAAAAATTATAGTATGCAAGTTTGTGCACTAATTCAAAGCAAAAAATGTGAAACAACGAACAAGGCGCTGAGCACGTAACCTGTCAGGTAATACACAGCACTGTCCAAAATGTCTTTGGTGTCTCGAGTATATACTCTATCTTCGCTACAGCTGTGACAAAGGTGTAGGTAGCAGTATCGTGGCAAGGAGCCTCGGGTAATTGCACTCTGGGTCCAGGGTTTGTTTTACGTGCAAAAGTTTTCAAGTTTGCAGTCCGCTGAACACCTGTTGGTACTTTCCATGAGAAGTTGCCGGAAATATTTTTCTTTTATCGTGCGTTCAAAACTCTACTCGTGCTGTTCGACCAATTCACATCACGTGTGTTGATGCTAAACGTTCAAGCAGTGATACAGGGAAAGGGGGATTTAATGCGCGAATCCCACTTAAGTGGGTTCAATTAATTGTTGGCAAATATAGGAAGCGTGGCTCTTTTGGGTCACGCGTCTTTGAACAATGAATTGCGTTTCCTTGAGCAATAAATCTGGAACCAGAACACATGATAATTACCTGAGTTGCAAAAGGAAAATTTGCTCCAAACAAATTCTAAACTCAGGCAGAGAATCTACAATGGTAGTACCACCTGGCATGGAGTTCAAAACTTAAAGTACTTGCGTCAAGAAAAAGCGATCGATTATGTTTGAGATCTAGTATGACAGCACACAAACCCAAGGTGATATCCGAAGACTTGCTAGGTGACATTTACACGGTGATTGGGTATCTTGAGACATAGAGAGTGAGCAACAACCTAGCCCACAGTTTTTGTTGCACGAGCGAGCGCCTTCTAAGTCCATTAGGCCTTTCTTCAAAAAACCCAATGTGTATACTTAAAGTGATTTTTGTTACCTCCGTTGGACCACCTCAAGTGGAGTCTTTGCATCCTTGGAGTAGGAGGTTAGACAGTAGTTGTCCTGAGATGAGGCAGAATTAAACTGTTGTATAAGGTTACAAAACATGCCGGTAAGGCTTGCCGCAGAGCCACTTAAACAGCGGTGAGGTCCCCCTGGTTTATTGGCATTAGTTTCAACGTTAGGTAAGCCAAAGAGGGCAATGAAGGCGAAAGTTCTGAGGTCTCTATCTCCACCGGTAAAAAGTTAAAAAATATGCCGGATGCATACCATCATGTATTTCTTGACAATGACTTCGTAAAGTTCGGCCAGGTAAAAGGCAAGTGGCGTAATTAAGTCGGGCTGTAGAACGAGAATACCCTCGGAATTCGTTGTTAAACGCCAGATCTCGTCACGCTCAGCAAACGGCAATATTGAATAGATGGAAGAAGTTTACACTGACCCTGTGTATGGGAAAAAAGGGCTCTGAAAGTCAGATCATGGGAAACACCCCTGCTGTACCGTTAGAGGTGAGAGGAGCTGATATTGACCTAAACATTCTGTCAGTAGGTACGGTGGGAGTGGGCCTCCTGGAATAGGTTGCAGCGCACGTCACAGATGCGTATTCTATCGAGTAACATGACACAGCTTGGTAATACCGGAAGTCTAGTGTTTGCTTGACCAACGCTCAATCTGCTCGCAACGTCGGTCGATGGGCTGGATCTAGATAAGTTGCGCATGTGATGCGGCAAGTGTCTATATGTTCCAAGCCCGGTGAGTAACCGACTGGGACCTGAGACGGTCGTATTGGCGAGTTTCTTATCAATAAGGTGCCAAGATACAAGAATATTAGAAAACTAAATGGAGGGAAATAACGACAAACCTCGATATTGCATTCACCAAATATACAAGTTCTGAGGCCGAAAACTTGTGCAAAAACGACCAAATACAACAGTCGCATAGTGGCGGAGCGATCAAGCGCAAATGGAATCAGGGTAGGCATAAACAGGGGTCCAGCAGTGGAGAGTAAGGATGAATATTCCGGGCTAGAACAAGCATCGAGAGGTGAACGACATCAAGCCTGGGTAATATATCAAGATTGCCATTCGTGGGAGAGATGAATTGTCGTGCGCGCATTATGAACTGTCTTTGCGAAGAAGACTGGCAGCCATTATCAAGAAGATTTTCAATGTAGAACGAAGGATCACCGAGAGATGAATAATCGAGGACAGGGAACGTGGTCACCGTTTTTCAATCAAACACGCGACAGTCGTTAAACACTCAAAGCTTGCGGCTACTTTACCAATTTTTCTGTTAGATTTCGATGTTTTCTGTTTTTCCCCATCCTATCCGAGTCATTTTCTCAATTCTTCAACGCAAACTGCATTTGATAATGGCAAAATGTTTTGATGCTCAACTTTGTTCTTCTTTGAACGGCGTTTCCGACACAACCTTGATGTGCACATTGATCACGCTCATCTGAGCCTGTTTCTCACAGATGCATTGAAAAATAAACCATTATTATCATCTCAGACATAAACTCGCTAGCTGCAAATTGGTGCAACATCGCGCCTCTTTGGTCGAACCTTTGGGAACTTATGGACTATTATTTCGTAATGTGTATGTGCAACTTTGTTGTACAAGATGGTTTTCTTCTCCCTTATTACACATCTTTTGCTAGTGGATTTTTACATGCGTTGTATTATGATATTATTATTACTTATATGTATCTCTTGAAATTGCATGCTTTTATCGTGCCCATCATAGGATGTTTTTCTCATGGATGCATGAGGGAACACAGCATGATTATTATTATTATTGTTATTATTATTACTACTGCAACCATTGAGTCGTCACGGGGCCTCAGGAGTGACAATGCCATTTCGGGTCAAAACATTTCGCTACCATGCGCTTAAACACGATATTTTTGAATTGACGCTGCAGCGATGCCCCAAGAACTTTTTTCTCTGTATCAGGAGTAAGTGAGCTGACAAACTTATGGTAACGCTTCTTTCTCTACTGACCATGGTACTGTGAAGTTACTCAGCGATTCATTCGTCCCTGAGAATCTAATTTATTTAAGCGGCAAAACTAACAATAAAGCAATGTTTGATGTGTTCGGTTGAGGCTTGTTCGGTTCACCTAGAACTGAGCAGGTATATGTTTCTGTGATGGCGTTTAGGACGGTGGCAGCCATACAGGAGAAGGTAAAGAACACATTTTAATGGACGATTGTTTCCCTCGTTCAGCTCAATCCTGATGTAACTAAAGCTTTTACTGAGACAATTGATGACTCTAAGAAGAAAAATTGACTTCAAGATACGAGGGGGTGGAATTGAGAGGCAGAATGTCAGATCTACAAAGATGCCCCAGACCGGTGCAATTTGACTTCGCCAAATACGCGGAGCCAGATTTAATATCACTGCAAGAATTATGACCGGCCTTTCTGTTCATAAAGTCGTATGAGAAGGTTTCTTCGTTCCAGATCCTATTGTGTGTCATTAGAACGGACTTCTAAGTCCCCAGTACTTGCAGCCTACAATCGAAAAACGGAGGCAGATTATTTCTATGGAGCACCCACAGATTACTTTTCTTTGCCAGAAACTTTCAAAATGACAACGGGAAAGCTGGTTGAGGGAAATCAATGTCCTCTCACTTGTTACCTGATTGTTGCGTCAGGGAGGAATGGACAATTAAACACTGCGTACCCTCGCACAAGTTGACTGGATTCGCAGAAGCTATCAGGATTTTACTCCTAAAGCTTGACTGCAGGCATGGTATCAAACGGGCGGCAATGGAAGAAGTTGGCAAGGGTCTCAAATTGGCTGCTGATAAGATTGGCGGCATGTGTGGACTAGCCAGTCAAATGAAGGGTTGTCAGATAACACTGATACAGCTAGGGTGCAGCAGAGCCCTCGGCTGCGCCATCAACTTGTTCAAGACAATTGCAGTATCTTCTCTACCTTCACGAGAAAGTTGGGCACAAGTTTCTGATAACACAATTGGTTTCGGAGAGAAATCTGCCCTTAGCGACATGTTGAAGTTTGTGGGGAAAATGTGGCGACTAGCGCTAGTCAGTATGGCTAACTGGTTGCTTGCGCGGAAACCACAGCAGGTAACTCAGCGTTTTCCGAGCCCTCAAGAGACATTTATGTTACAAGCAACTTCGGAGCAAGTGCACTTTACAAGAGGATGAACTTAGTGCCTCATATGGGGGCGACGAAGATATTACGGACTGTTTATTTCATCAATCAAAAGTTGAAAGAGCGTAATCCTACGTCAAAATACAACGATGGTTGTTCTTTTTGTCTGGAAGCTAGCCGTGTTGCAGTCTCATAAAGTGCCGGCAATGTGTACGATACCTAGTTGCGGTATTCAGTGTCACACTGGCTCATTTATACAAGATATGAGGGAAGGCTTCTGCTGCGGGGTTACGTCTGATCTGAAGGGTGTATGTTTGGGCCTCGTTACACTAAGGTTGGTTGATCCAGAAGTGTCGGTAAAAACTAACTTCTTTTTGGATAACGGGGCTGACACTTCGTTGATCAGTGAACCCGAGACAAAGAAAAAACCTATTTGATGATGGTTCGCACTTACCACAAAACGTTTGAAAGCACTTGTCTTTTGGGAGAACATGTAAACACCGGGATTGGAACTTAACTTCTGGATGGCCTTGTTGAGCAGAAGTTGAAGTATATGTCAGGCAATTCGGAGGCAGAGTAGTAAACTCAAAAATTTCAATAAACTGAACGAAGTGGTAGCAGTAGTTTTAGGTAAATTTCCCCGTGCCAGCGATATCTGCTGGTATGCAGAGACAACACCGACACTGCTAAGGATAGTTATGTTTTCGGGACCACTGGTTAGTTCGTGGTCGTGCTGTATGAGACGCCCGTCGGGACTAGCAACACTGTTTAGTTCACGACAGTACCCCAGAAGCATCAATCACCTTTCGCTTGCTTCGGCATTATCTGCGGAGATTATACCCGTGGGCTATCGGACGAACTTATTGAAACCATGCCTAACACGATCGTGGATTCAACCAGAGCGACTTTTTGTTGCCACTCCTCGTTGTAGCCAGTCGACAGACGGGCCTTCCGTGTTAAATTGGTGATCCACATTTGGACCGACAGTAGGCAGTTCATTAGCTGGCTGGTCCGATCCGTAAAGTTCCGAAGAATGGTTCAATACTTGTTACTACCTCTTGGTTGTTCATTAGGTAAGCTAAAGATTAGAGAAACAAGAACACGAATTATGGTTGAAATACGCGTTAGGTGAATCAACAGGTTATGGCGACCAACGTCGACAACTGGACGAGAGCGTTCTGGAAAGTTGGTGTCGAATACGGCGTTTAGTACGAAAAAACTGCTTACAATTCGATGGAAAGCAGACTGATAGCTTACGTCCACCACAATAAAGGTGGTGCCAAATGCGGGAATCCTGGTTTCACTGTCAGTCCGCAACGAGACTGGCCACGAGAGAGGTTCGTCCACATTTCATGATGGTTCGGCAGTGACTTAAATGTCACCGCTGACTAGGAAGTGTAATCTAAAGAAAAAAAGAAATAAATTACCAGGGACAGGGATGCCAACAACAAATATCCACATTGCTTGCTGACATTTGTAAAACCAGAAGCAGACGGAAATGTGGATCGTTTAACAAACTTTCACGTTTGGTCTACGGTGGTACTAGCAGTGCCACATTCCTCAGCGCGATATAAATAAACCACGTCTTTTGAAAGTGAAAATAGATCGCAAAGGTCCGAGGGCTTAGATTTCTAGTTGAACCAACCCTGATTGTATAGTTGGATGGAAGCTTATATCCTGTAAACGTGTCTCGATCTGACATATATTGCTGAGGAAGTGTTAGATAACTAAGCCACAGGAGCTTGCACGATCATCCAGGACGCTCGCCGATATGTATGTAGAAATGTACAAAATAGAGTCATCGCCGCACATAAATACTACTCACTGGTTTTTCGCTGACCTCGTCGTTTTCACCCATTTATCATAATTAACGTTACAGCTGAAATGAAGCAAAATCCCTCGACTGGAATGTTCCGATGACGTATTTTAATCGCTTTTCTATTGCGATAGCACGTTCTAATGACGAGTTTTGAAGCCTGGCACAAAAGTTCTTTTCACAACACTTTACCAACAGTAAGTGGCAAATGACACTCAGTTGTGACAAAGTTTCAGCCGCCTGGCTGATCGTTATAGTAAGTCGCTCAAGCTTCTTAATATCGGAGACCTATGAATTAGATTTGACTTCCCCACTTAGGTTCGTGTGGAATTTTTTGCGTTTACATGTGCTGTTTTTGCTTCACTCTCGGTGGACATCGCTGTCACGTGTAACACTTGCGTTGCATGGTGTAACAAGTCATTCTAGTAACTTCACAGTGGGACCAACCCCAAGCGTTTCATTTGGCATTTGTGGGCTCACCCAATGGATTATTTTTTCGGCCTAACAAGCATTATGAGCACACTTTCTTCAGTGGCCCGGTGAATGATAACCTTGAAAACTCCTCAGTGGTCATCCACGGATACTAGTGCACCAGTCGCCCTCTTAGTTTGTTGTAATGACTCTCTTATTGCTTGTTTTACCGCACGGCGGAACGCTTGCTAGATTCTGGGCGAATCGTCCAGCCTCTCTTTCAACAAGGTCTGAAACAGTAGATAAGGACACATTGCTCGGAAAAGGATCGAACAAGTATCCAGGCACTTGAGTGCGCTTTAAGTCATGCGCTGAATGAGGATAGTAGGTGTGGTGTAGAGGGGTCGTCTACTATTCTAAATAGAGCTACATGTGAGGAATTTCTAGATATTTTAAATTGCCTTATGCACATTAGCTTAACTTCTGGAGGATTTTTTGAAGATAAGGTACCCATTACCAACAATTCTAAATGAGATCGCGTCATAGGAATGTCTGTTATTTTAGACGACTTATCCGGACTTTCCTCTGTGTGTTCCTGTTTTTGTGAGTGGGTGGGTTTTCGTCAACTTCCCACAGTCAACTTTGACAGTGTTTTGTTAAAGTATGAGTTGGACCCAGAATGCACATGAACCTGTGCATCTAATCACAGTCTTGTTTAGTTCGCCAATAACCCAGGGTTCACCTTCATCTGTAAATCCTGACTGACTGTCCAACATGCCCATGTGCATCTCAGTTTTGTAGCTCCTCCGCCACTTCCAAAAACAAGACCGATGTATTGTCAATGATAAAGCAGACAACTCTAAATTTGACTAAGATTTCTGCGTTGGTATTATTGAGTTATTTTACTGTTGCCTTGGGTCTCTGAACGTTAGCCGTCATCTACGGTTATCGGTATTCGTTACTTTGGTTGTTCTGATTGTCGTTGTTCAGTTCGCAGGAAGTGGCAGCTAGTAGCCCGGTAGCCTAGGTTCTTGCACTGGCAGGCAAAAGCTTTCCGCGCTTCGATTGTAAGGAGCCCGCTTCGCCTACCTGATACTGGTAACCTACAAGCACAGAGCGTCAGACTTGTATATGAGTAAAAGTGAAACAGGGTAAGAGAACGCAAAACAATTTGTGTGCAAGGTTGTTCATAAACTGAAGACGACCGTACTGAGATGACCACGCATACGTACACACTCACCTTCATACATAACCAATAATATGCATGTGGTCCTTTAGCTGTATATGTTACACTTATGTGTAAATACGATACTTCCGTTACAATCCAATCGTACAGTACTGAGATATACAATACTGTTATGCCTGCACACTGCAAAGAGAGTTTGCAGCCAACATACGAGCAAAACGGCTTACTGTTGTTGTAGACGAAAATTGATAAATTATGAAGGGGGACATGTTTAGGTGTAGCTCAATCCACGGAACACCCCCGATTACTCAATGGTGACACACGAACACACAAATGCTGAGATAGTCCTACTTGAATTGCTGAGTAATAAGGGGGAAGGGAGCAAAATTCTACAGCCCCCATATCCAACTATCCCATCTAGTAGGACCAACTTTGTAGCTTCCGGAATGGGAGCACGCGCTAGTCGTACAACGTTTTTTTGTTGAAAATTTTTCAAATAGTTTTGACGTCATTACTTTTTTGTTACTACCCAAGGTTTCTTTTTGTATCCCGTTTTTTCAACAACCGAGTATGTATAAAATACAGTTAAGTACCAGGGGGTGAGAATTGTTTTTGTCGGTGGTATCCTGGCTTACGATCTGCATCTGTCAATCGGTCACATCTAAGAGCTGTCTTGAGCTGTCAAGAACTGAGAAGATAAAAAAGAGGTTTCCAAAGGACGACAGTATCACCATGAAACTCAAACTGCAGTGCTACTAAGCGGAAGAGGAAAAGGAGGGTTCGGTAATTTGGAGTGAAGATGTGCGTATACGGTGAAAGGTTTTGACTGTAAATGACCGGAAGAGATAATCCCGTCAGTCTACCTTCCGAGTATTTGCACAAATGACAGTTGGGTTGCAAACCGTATTTTCGAGCTGTGCTCTACAGCGTTAGTTTATGACCAAACAATACGGAAAGTTAAAACGATATTTCATACCTGAAAGATTAGTATATATATATATATATAAAATTTCACACACGTAAATACACAAAATCATCTGCATGCCTCTAGACAGGGCCACATCACGGCATATATACAGTTACAACACACACCAAGTCTAAATTAGATTATGAAACACTCGGTTACAAACCTGATCTAGCCTATACTTAAACACTTTGACCATTAAAGCCTCGAGAATGTAAGGTGGGGGCTTGTTCCACGTGTTCACCACTCTTTGGGAGAAGAATGAGACGCATACCCCTTTATTTGCTCTCAGCATATGAATCATCACATGGTGCCTTCTCGGTTGGGACACCTCCGTCGGCTGAGAAAAGCGCCAGCCGGCGCATCGGTAAGCCCAACTGGGATCATGAAAGCTTCCATCAAGTCTCCAGGAAGCTCTCTTCGTTCAGGTGAGAATAGGTCGAGTAGTTAACCTACTACAATAATCTAACGACGTCAAACCCGTATCGACCTAGTAGATGACCGCTGCAGGATTTGAGGGTATTGTATATTCTTTAGCAAGCTTTCAGTCCAGGCCCGGAAACAACACTCCAAATGAGGCTTAACAAACGCTTTGTACAACGGAATCAGTACTTCTGGCTTTCTGGATAAGATGGTTCTCACGAGCTGGAAGAACGAGCCTCTTGCTTTCTTTGCCGCCAAAGCGCACTGCTCCGCGGGTCTGAAGTAACTCTGGATAGAACCCCGAGGTCTCTAGCTTCAGTGACTTGCGTTGGCGTGCTCGGACTACTTGAAGTGGGAAGCTGTCTTCGACCGGATCTGTTACCGTCCTTAATCAAATGAAAAAATTTTCTGGGTTGAGGGGAAAACCCCATTTTGCTGACCAATACGACAGCTTTACTAAGTCGGACTGGTTAACATCCAGATTTGGATTTCGGACACCTTTCAAATCATGGGCAAACAAAACGTGGAAATGACAGGGATATAGTCAGGCCATCTACGCAAACTAGAAAGACCAGAGGTCCCAGAACTGCCACATGTGTCACTCTGCTGAATACGGCGTATACTTTTGAGCTGCATCCACCATCGGTGGCTTCGAATATCCCTGTTACGGATCAAATCCGCTATCCACCGAACGATAGCCGGTACTCTCCGGTAATGCTCTAGTTTCGGTAATGGCAATCGGTGATTAACCGAGTCAAATGCCCCACTGACGTCCAGAAGACATACTCCCGCGGGTTTACCTCTATCCAAACGTTGCGTTATTTCATTCAGAAAACATAGCAGGTAGTAAAGACAAGACAGTCTTTATGAATCCATGATTCCCATTCAACAACTTGTTTTTTGTCAAATGCTGAGCACTTTTGTTTCCAATGGCAGTTTCGCACACTTTCAGTCGAATGCAACTGAGTCTGGCTGGTATATAGCTACTGAATGCACCTTTGCTTCCACCCTCTTGCAGAGCTGTGACATTTGACCCGGGCCAATAGTGGATCGCTTTATTTTCTTTGATAGATTGGTTGAACAGGTTGATTGCTGAAATGGATAATACAATGGCCAGTGGATGGATGATGGACGCGTAGATACTGTTTGGCTCCGAGGCCTTTTGAGTATTTGGCTGCTGCAGCACTTTTCTATCGCATGAGATGTGACTTCTTCGTTAGCCATTTCTTCGATCAGTACAGAAAGTAAATCTAGGACGGGCTTTCGCTGACCATGCTTCCGGTAGACACCTGCAAAATGCAACGCTAGATGTTTCGTTTTCTCATGATCATTGGTCAGTGGGTTGCCATCGGAAGGCCTGAGGCTTCTTAATTCTCTGCGCACCGCTGGCTTAGCGTGGACATGTGCGTCGTGCCGCGTCAGATTGACTTTGGCACCCCAAGCCAGTGCTAAGTCGTAGGGAGATTTAGCATTGTTCTGCATTTTGACAATGCAGTCCCTTCCACGAATGTACAGTAAAAACTTCGTGTAGCTAGTTGCTTTTTAGTATGCTTGCCAAGCTCTTTTTTCTCCCATATGCCTCGTTTATTTTAACTGTTCACCAATGAGGTTTGGTCTGTTGGCGGCGTCTGGTCATTGGAACGTGATTTTCCATGAGAAGTTGCAGATTTCGTTTACACAACTCCCAAGCTTCATCCACCGTGCCTGAGGGATGTTTGCAATCCAGAAACCTTCCATCTAGGATCAGTCTGTCGATTTCAACTCTTCCAAAGTTGTGCGTTACTTCGGAAGGTATCGGCTGATATATAATGCTTGACTCAAAATTGGTAGCCACATGGTCACTTTTCCTAGGAGGAGCATCCATACAAAGTGAAGTAACTTGTTTTTCATATCTGCTTATTACCAGATCAAGCTCTATTCTAAAACGCGAGTCAAATCTCACGCGCTGAATCAACACGTTGTGGAGGAACTCTATCGGGTCTGCTCCAAAACGTCCTGTAGAAGTTGATTCTCCTTCTCAATCGACGTCAACCGTACTTAACTCTCCAAGAATTAGCAAGGAATGTGGTTTAGTAGTAATGGCTCTCAAAAATAAGCTCAGCATCCTCGATAGCTTGCGACCTGGGCTACGATGGACACATGACTGAGATGGTCCGTGTGTTCCACCTCATTACACTTTCCATTAGTTGAATGTTCGGTGTACTGAGAAAGGATTCCTGCAGTTGCACATATCTTTTGACAATTGAAAGTAGCGCCCCTCCTCCCTGCTTCCCGTCAGGTCTATCTTGTTTCTAACCCCTATATCCCTCCGGATACAGCCCATCGTACAGTACATTCAGTCTTAACCGGGATTCTCTGATGGCGATCACGTCTTAACCACCGTCTACGGCGATTAATTCACCGTTGTTATTATTGCAGGCTTTTGCGCAATAGGATTTCATGCGCTGGGGCTTCAACCGATCGGGTATTTTATGTTGGGAGCCCTCGGAAGCTATACCCGGGGGCGGATTCCAGTGTTTGCAGGCGACGGAATACACGTTTGTGATATTGCATTAGGGAACCTAAGATACGCGGTGGGAATCTGTGCACTCGCACGGGAGTCGTTTTGTAATGAAGAAAGAACCTACTGGGGGTGACGCCCGGTATCCGTGTCTTCGACCTGTGGGGAAAACGGGCGCCCACTGGAGAAGCAGGATTTAACGAGTCTGGGAAAAGTTCAGAGTTGCTATTTCAATTAGTTTTTATGACCGGTGATCTCGCGAGCAACTGATCTCGATGGAAAGGGTGTACGAGTTCCAAAACTACCAGTCTCGTTTTCTCTGACACGTTGGCCAGCTGATTCCATTTTCCCTCCCGTAACACCTTACCTTTTCCGATATCTCCCGATAATTCCCTCATAGAAAATATGGTTGACAAATGGTGTCTCAGTGAAAATGCCCACCTTCTGCTGCCTCTTGAGTGCGTTTCGGGAATGTCACATATTAAACCCTCCTCCTTCTGCCGGCAGCCACCTCGCACTCGTTCTCCAAGTGGGCCAGCCTCTCACTTAGCAAGTAACCATCCATCTCCTTCTTAGCCAGCTGAATATTTTGTTCCTCAGTGAACGTTTGTAATGTAGCTGCAGTTGGTGGTGTAGAGAAAGAATCCGTATCTACAGCTGTAGACTCCATCGCAGATGGAAGAAGGGATGTATTCGACCTTGTGTCAGTGCCATTGAGCTGATTTCTCGTTGGACCAGTAATAATAATAATATTGGTATATTTTCTCAACGCATCTGTGAGAAACACGTTCAGAAAAGCGTGATCAGTATACACATGGTAACGTGAAACGCATACCGTACTCAAAATTGTTAATTGTACAATACACCAATTATGGAAAAAGAATTGCAAAACGGACATAATAATAGAGGAAAATGTTAGTTTATGATGAAGCATTTAGCTCATTTGCTTCTTAAACGATAGTTTTCAAAATTTTCAACGTTCCATAAAAAATGCTGATTAGTTACATCAATTTTCGCTTCACAAGGTTAACGTTGGCCTCAGTAATTCGAGAAGAGAATGTGGATTCCACGGCGCTTGTCCATCTTTGCTCCCTGAAGCTTCATTTGCAACCGGTGTCAAAAGCTTTGCGACGGATGAAAGACTGCTTGTGGTGGGTAAGCTTTACGGCTTGTATCGCCAAGTAATTGAGAGTCGACAATAGTGGCTCATCACCCACTTGAACCAAGGCGGACGCTTAGGTGAAGTGATTGCCTTACGTTTAAGCGCGATTGCTCCTCTTTATGTTGGGTGGCGCAAGTTATGGTCATGAACACCGTTGTCGGACGTGGTGGTTGTACTAACAGTGAGCACCGAGTTACCAGTGGTGTCTAATGAACTATCAAGCAGCCGCCAGGAGAATCTTCATTCAACGCAATCCAGTTGGATACAGTCAAGGTTGGCCGCGATCAGAACCCGGTACAACTTCAGAGATAAACCGAGACAAGAAGTGTGGAACCAAGCGTCACAACTTGGGCATTAAAAGTCGTGGTCTCTCCCACGAACTAGCTTAGAACGTAAACTACAAGCGGACCGCTTCAGCATGCATGTAAGGCATTCAATGAGGCAGAAGAAATAAATGAGGCAAGATACACTCGAACACTAGGTGAATAGGGATGATGCCCCCTATAGTATTATAACTATGTTGAAATTAAAAAGGAAGTAACGAACGCAATGTTTAATGTTAATGTCAAAAGTTCAAAGTAATGCGTAAATACCTGAGTTGGATAATGTAGCGAACAAAATACTGAACAGGGCAATTGTGTAGTTCGCCGGTATGGTGTTTCAAGGCTGAAACGAGTTGGAAACGGCCATTTAGGCACGAAAAGATATTTTTCAAATTTTTCATGAAATATTAAAATGCGTATTACGGGACAAATATAAAGATTTCCTCGAGTATACTAGTGGTATTGCAATGGGAAAAACAGGTGTACCTAAAAAT
>JTDE01006913.1:0-10666 GCA_014338405.1 Paragonimus skrjabini miyazakii | reverse complement strand
CTCGGTGGTAGTCCACCGAAAGAACGACCTCCTGGTTTAAAAGGAAAGGAGATTGGTCTATGGTATGCCGCTCGTTCGAAAGCCAAAAAGCTTAACCCCAAGCACAAAACAGCCGATGTAAGTTTGCTTATTTTTTAGAAGTTTGCTATTCGTTTTCATTAAGTTTTCATTAATCTTATTTTCACAGGTCGTGAAAAGTTAATCACACGGATGATCACGTGCAACTCTTCCTATGAAAGTTCGTAATTATTAGGGATCTGTAACTCGGGTATCTTCAAAGTGGTCCAACTCGAGCGAATGCCACTGGTGTAGTGGGACAGGGGATACAGAACAGGAAGAATCTTGCTGCAAACCTAACGTTGGCTGCTTACCATTGAGTTGTGGCTGCGCCGGTCAAAACGGGAATTTTTTCTCTGTCTGAGACGCACTTGTGGGTTGTTATGGGCCACTAATTTTACGCCGTTGATACCTGGAATAGCATAATTGCTGTCAGCTGATAGTTACATATGGATTAGCCAGTTCCAGCTTGGTTACCCATGCAAAACCGAACACCTCCTGAAACGGGCTTGTCGATTAGCAATGCGGGAAAGGAACTAGTGGTTGTGAAAGGCCGGTTACCGTCGTTTTCTCTTGGACGTCTAAACCTGTCACAGCCGTTGAGCGGGTCGTAAAATATTCTTGAATTGGATAGATCACTAGTGTTGTTGGGCGTTCCTCCCACTTCTACTCCAGTCAAGAGACAAGACCTGATGACTAGGTTTAGTGGTGAGTCAAACCATCGCAAGCTGGACTAAAACTACTGCCTGTTGTACATGTCAACCGCGTAGAGATAATTGTGCACGATTCGGGGACCAGAATTGAAATGTGGATCTAAGGTTGTGTTGGTTGATTGGGCAGCACAATACAACATTGTTTTCGAACGAGATAATCGAAGTTCAAACCGTGGCATATTGTGTAGTGTAACCATGAAAAGTTCGTACTTACCACACCATGAGGAGAGGCGTCATGGGAGGACAAGAGTTCACGCCAAATGATTGACATTCTTAGTGTTCATGCGCTTTACGAGTTCGTGAATGATTTTGAGTTAGGTGTGCAGGTTTGAGAATCCTTGTGACGGAGTCTGTTATCTGGTGGACAGATTCGATTGTGGAAGAGTCGTCAGTTCCTCGTTAATTCACGTATACCGTAGTGTTCACATGATTATTCATTCTTTACAATGTTCAAACTCCTGGAATTCTGATCTTGTTCACCAACAACCAAGGGGAACGAGTCACGAGATAATATTTTACTATTATTTTTGGCAGCGAACGTAACGCATTCGGTTTTATATCATTTGCGGGGAGGAACACCAGAAACGATCAGCCATCGGGTTTTACACGAGTCACGCATGTGTTATCGATTCCAAGACAAACTTGAGTATATCTTCAGGCCTTCTCTATCGTTTTTTTCCCGATCTGTCTTGTCGATGTTAACGTTGCCGTAACTACACGTGAACGGATGGGCTATCTGGTATACTGCGTTTCGGTAGGTTATAAACGTGGACAAGCTGGGGAAAAACTTCGTTTTAAAAATAGCAAGTGCAGTTCAGCCGCATGATTGGGGCGAGCCAAAACACTGCCATTTACATCTTAAGCCCGTTTTGATATGGTCACCCTTGAAAGTCAGCTTCAACTATACACACATCAGTCTTGATCGACCTTGTCATTTTACGCATACCAGCAGATTTCTCGGGATATCCGTTCGCAACTGAGACCTTTCTCGGTTGTACCTTCCTCTTTTTGTGAGCAGTCATCAGCGTCTGTCTGTCAGACTATATGAAACATTGTTCATAAATGACCTTGTTTATGCTTAATGAGCGCAGATAACGAAGATGGCAGATACTGATCACCCCAGTGGCTGTGCAGTGCAGTGGGGCATTACGTTGAGCTGTTCTGTCATCTGATAAAGAACTTCCAGAAAGGGTAAACTGTCGTTAGCTATCCGCTCGTGAGATGTGGGTGTATACTAATAAACGGAGTTTAAAGGACCACAGGCTGTTAGAAAAAGAATGTTTATGTTAGAAATTAAAATATTCATCAACGGCAATGGCGCCGGACAGCTGCATTGTAATCATGCATGTTCATCCGCCAGCGTTTGGCGCAGCGGACTACTCTTTGCCACACCACCGATTATGACGGATAGTTTCTGTGTGTAGACGTCTAAGTTGCTTGAAACAGTCGAGAGGGATACACAAAGATACTGTAAATAAAATTGCATACAAACATAAACGATTTCTCTAAGTGGGACGTTCGTAAATAAATTTAAAAAAAGCTCGACGTCGATACGACACATCTCAGGAAAACTCGTCCTTACGTTCTCTAATGCTTGTATCGGTTGAAAGAGTCTTTTTCACAATGAAGAGTGGACATTTGGCCAATAGAGTTGATGATGTCTACGAGCCATCTAGCAAGCTTGTATGTTGAGTTGTCCGTGCACATAATGACTCTTAATGGAGCACCATGCTTATCTGTTTTCGGCTGTCTCTTATATGTGATGTTGATGTTCTGATTGGTTTCATTTGTCTATATTGAACTTTTGGGATGCTACTACAGGTGTAGTTGTAATTTTGCTACAAATTGTCTTTAAATTAATATGCTGCCAATCGGCATACTGTCTGCCTTGGGACAGATAACACGCACTCTTCTCGTGTAAAGCCCGAACCTTAACCCGTTTCGTTACTACCTCATTTTGTGTTACAATCAAATGTTTTACCTACGCGATTGCTAAAAATAAACAAACTATTAACTTCTCACGACATATCCAAAGTAGTTTGTCTTCAGTATATCCGTGAAGCACTGATCGCCGTCCAGTTTTTTTTCTGAAGGGGACCATTTTTTCACTTTACCACCTTTCGTTAGACATCACAAGAATAATGAGTTGCACATAACCTGTTCAATAACAAGACAATCCTGTGCAAATCTCATAATCACTGACGGCAAAACAAACAAAGCCACTTCCGGTTTTTACTCATATTATGATGTCTTAAGAAGGACAAATGTATGCATTCTCCAAAATGTAGGTAGTCAATCTCAGCATGATTACTCAAAGTTGTTTTGGTTTTTCTCCAAATTATCATGGATGTATCTCATACCATCGAGTTAACGCAAAACCAAGGAGGATATTTCGGGTGACGTTTTGCTTGTGGTTTTCAGTTAGAAACATATGGTAATAGTAGTCCAAGATGTTCAACAGAATGGTCGCTAGTAACACGATAGTTGGATAAAAGTGAAAGCCTCGGAACTCTCTGGATTATTGTCAGCAGTTTACGACTGTCAATGAGTAACCGTTAACATAAGGAGGCCTCAGTGGATTTCAGCGCTGATTTACTTTCATATTGAACAGGCGGATGACTGACTTGCGGTCGGTTGCATGACTGGGTCACTGGTTTAGTTGCATCCTTCTCTTCGAATACCAAATAGGTAGGCTTTCTTTGGCTCATGTTTTATCCCTATTTTAGTACCTTCTTTCCAATGATGCGCCATAAACCTTGCAAGGTATTCACTGAAGTCCATCTGTTTGTGAACAGCGTGCACTTGCTCACTTTCCTACGTACCAGAAACGCAGCTTCGGATATCACACTGGGGCGCAGTTATCACTATTACGCGTTTGTATCCAAGTTGAGGAAACTGTAAACGTCACTATCGTTGTCCAGTTTATGTGTGTTCAGAATATACCCTGCTCATTGTTGGACAATGAGAGGGTTTTTTTACCTATGATCCGCCCACTTTCTATGCATGTTTCACACGCAATTACGGGTGTAGTGAGTTCTTTTGATAATAGCGGAATTGGAGAGCACGGGATCACATCGCGCACATAACACCTGCCTAATATCAGGCAGGCTATTTCAAACTACATTGTTTTCTTTATTGTTTGCCGTGTGTTCGCTAGAAGCGATACCTGTCTGCCACTAATGGCTATGCTGTCGGTTGGTTTAGAATACTCATCTTGGAGACACAGCTCAGTGTTTCCGGCACGCAGTAAAATAAAACCATGCAGAATGGGAACAATAATAAGAACATTCATGCAATTGTGAAAAATATTATCACAGATCTAATCAGTCATGCACGAAAGTCCGTTGCTAAAAGCACTGTGATATCGAATGGGCACATCATATATTGACTCACGTTTAACCGGACTAACTGAACTTTTAGGTCAGATTTACCGCTTATTATGCGATGTGTCGTTCTGTGTTTGGCCATTCTTCCTGTGTTCAGCCACTGGGCAAATTTATGTTTTGGGCGAACCGCTCACAGATACACTGAGACGTCATGACATGCATGGTTTGTGTATCCGGGCATCCTAACAAATATTCCCCTCTCATTTCGGTCGATTCTACCTTATGCTATTTTTCTTCAGCATAACTGTGTGTGAAATGGTTGCTCTGTTGACTCATTGCCCGTTTTCCTGTCATAAACAGTCGTGCAATTGGTTTTCCATCTCTATTATATGGTCCACGCAATAGTGCAACATGCTTGCAGAGTGATTTTATCGCTCTTTGGATCGTACGCCTAAAGATTTTCTGGCCTCATGCTAACGCGGCTCAGAAATAGTAACGAGACGACGGTGATTCCGAAAACAAACTTTATTTAATGGTTTACTCACCGTGCAACAAGCAGACTTCACTGTAAATAAGTAGGGGCGCTAGGGAGTTGGACATGGAAGAACTCTTAGTGCAACCGCACATCAGCTACCAAAGAGGACGAATGTCAACGGAAACTCCAGTTGACTTTCAGAATTCAAACAAGCGTCAGACTGGTTGAGCGGCCTTCCCAGCGGCGGTAGGTAAAACATTGTTGTTGTAGGAGATGTAGCCTATAATACTGAAGATGACACGGATTCACTATACAGCTGCTACAGCTACTACATGTAGACAAAGCTTTTGCTGTCTACGTATCGTCATTCCTCAGGGCGAGTGTAGACATGTAGCTCGATTTATCTTTAAGAAATGCGTATGTGATAAAATCTGCTTGATTCACTGCTTCTCCAAATCCCGACAAAATAGACGATCCAGCATGGGACCAATCCAAGTTTCGCGTTAATATACCACATCAGGATTGGATGAACAGCCTCTGTGTTACATCTTCAGTTATTTGCAAAGTTCTTTGTTCTCTATTGCACCATTCAGCTTATAGCTTGTGAATTTGCATGAGCCATTATGATCAGCTAATGACAGGCTGTGATTTCTTTGATACTGATGCACATCCATAAATGCGAGTTCCTATCTCATGGATAACAGCTGCCTGATGCGATCACTCTTTCCTCTTCTCCCTATTACTTATTCGGGAGATTCCAATATGAGCACCACTTCGAAGGCTATTTCAAGTCCCTAATTTCGATTACTACAGCATAGCACATATTTCGTGAAAAGCCTATTTCTCATCGAAATGCTTCAGCCGGTAAGCGACTTCTCGCGTCTCTTATTGTCTTGCAACTGTACAAAGGAATATAGTCTTCATATTCTAGTATTTTAACCAAGGGGGTGGTAATCTGTCTTACGCTGTACCTGTGTTCCGACTCAGGAATAGTCCTCGAATGAACACATTTTTTGGATTGTTGATACGTTAGAAAACTAAGACGATAGCTCTGTCGTGGAAGTAAACAACCACCCCACACTACTGTTCTTGGCTTTTGGTAGGTGCGCTCGTTTCTGAATAGTAGACAGTGTACAAGTTTGTTCTCTGAGTCCTCTCTGCCCTGTTGTGCGTTAAGATAAGTCTTCCGCGAATTGACCACACTACAAACCTCCCTTATCCTCGTCGGTTGGGTCACGCCGTTTAATCGTCTTGGCTGATTACCCATTTTAGAATCTAGTGCGCAGATTCTTATGATGCCGAGTGTCTTGCTTTGACTGTCCGTCAACTGGTTCATTTCGATGCTCGCTCCGAAGCGTTAAAGATCGACCGCATGTCCGTCGCAAATCTGCCGGTTTGGAACAACATAGAAGGAAATTGTCGCTTTTGTTCAGTCGTTCGTTTGTTTATGGTGTATTCAGGCTGTCTTGGTGTCGAGTATGTTATTCAGGAGATTCTGGATCAAAACTCAGGACATTCAGTTGTGGTTTTTGATCCGAAGATCACATGCTACGTGGTCTTCGTGCAAAGCCATTGCTCATGGTACGCCATCTCTGGTGCCGATTCCGGGTAACTGCGATTGAATAAGTGTTCACCAACTGAATATGCACTTCGGTTAACTGTACGTGCGCGCTGTTCGCCTCTTCGATGATTTGCGACTGAAGTTTATTTTAACAAGCGGTGCTTGCTAACGATTCTTTATTTCCACTTTTACGAGTGGATTTTGTCAGTGACTGATTGGTTCAACGTGTTTTTTTAACTTACTACTACCAGTGACTTAACACATCTTGATTATGCCTCCTTTGTACATAACATTACGCAAACGGCGCAAGACGCCCGCTTCATTTTGACAATACGATACCTCCAGTAACTACGAACTTTCCCTAGAGAGCAACAATGTGTCTTTGGCTGGAGTATTTCTTTTCTAGAGGTCTCTTTAATTTTGTGGAACTCGGTTGATGTGAATATGACTAAGTGAATAAACCGAACTTACTTTGTAGGAGTCTTTGTAATAAGTGTGCACTCATGGTTAACACTGACGATTCATAATAAAACTTCGTTCTTTTTGTCTGAATGAAGATCGGAGCGCTGCTGCTGTCTAAGAGCAAGACATTTTATTGACACCATCATCATCATCATAGACAACAATAAATCAGTGGTTCACACTGATGCTTAACTGCCGAAGGAAAAAGTACCCCCTATTTAGGAAGAGAGAAGAAAAAAAAGAAGGGGAGTGGAAGGAGACCTAACTTTACACAGGCGCACGTGAAGCTCACAGGCCAATGCACTATTTGCGGTTATGTGGGCCCAGGTTTGTGCGTCAAGTGTAGATCTGCGTTTTTCTTGTCAAAGCAGTCTGTACTTTTTTGCGCGACTTGGATCAGACAAAGCAACAGCTAGATGGTTAGTGCTTGGAGTGGGCATGGTTTTGTTGCATGCTGTTGTCTTTCCGACTGAGACGCGTTAGATATTGTTCATCTTTTGTTGCAAACGCTCTCTGAGATAGCGTGGAATCGAAATCAGTGACGCTGCTTCTGTGAGACCTTGTGCACATCCTTCATTTTTGTTCAGTTGATAATATCACTTGTTTCTTTGTTATTGTGTGTTGTTGTGACTGTATATGTTTTCTATTTGTTTTTCGGCTTCGTTCTGCAATAATAACATATGTTGGTGTAAATTTTGACCAATTAGCTCACCTTGGTGGCATTTTGTGTTTTTGTCAACCCGAACAGTCGTTAACTCATTGGTCGCTGATATCCGTCTAACGGTGGTGATATTCGCTTCGTTTATTTCTTCCTGCTACCTGCTAGTTTGATTCCATCTTTCTGTCGTTTCAGGTAGTCACTTTGGACACGACTGGAATTAACGTAGCTCATATTCGGGACGTCATTGCTCTGAGCAAAAAAGCTGGCCTCGGTTTACAACCGTCAACATCAGATGAGGTTTCTTTTCTGTCTTGCACATCGCTGAACGAGGATTTGGAGGAGTTCCGTGAAGCTACTACACACGACCTCGAAAGCCATGTAGACAAGGGAGACCAAATCCGAACCTATCTGTTAGACCAATTGTCTACTAATTTCGACCCAACCGTTCCTCCTAAGAAACTGTTGGTTCGTCGCGTGGAGCTCGATGCGGAAATACAACGGGAACTCCACTCCAAACAACTTTCATGTAGCTATACACATATGCTCAAAACTCGCAGCAAGTTGCCAGCTTTTGATCTTCGAAATGTACGCGTCTAGTAAACTGTTCCGATTCACACGTGACTTAATTTTATGATTCTGTTTTTAATTGAATGACGGTCGGATGGCGTAACTTATGTTTAAAATTAATTTCATATGTGCCCACACCCCTTAATCATTTGTGACTTTACGACTAGCGTGAATGCAAAGGGGAACCGTTCGCATGTGAAGTTGACAAGGTGTGTGAGAGTTACTCGCAACACTCAGAGATCGCCGATTATTTTCTCTCTCCATAAGACAAACTGACTGGTTGACTTTCTCTATCTTCACTTTGTACACAAGTAATTAGGTTTTGTTATTTGCAAAAGTTTTTGTCGAGCGCGTGGTATAATCATGACTTCCTCGCTCGACGCGATTTTGGCTGGTATGTTCGTGATTAAGATTTTACACGTTATCTTTCCATTCATGACTGAATTTTTTGCCAATACTGTGTCCCCATTGGGATAAAACGAAAAGAAAAGTAATGATCCAAATGTCCCTTTATATCCGATCAACTCTCGCAATAACTTTCCACTTTAAACGAGAGTCTGTACATTATTTGGATGACTTAAACACCCAGTGTGCCGCAAGCCAACAGAGCGGAGCGGTATTTAAAGTTTTCGTTCTCTACCTGTAATATGTGTTAGGTAATTCCTAATATCTTTACACTCTTGGCGGTGTTTGGCTCTGAAGCCCTGTTTTTATGTTGTTACGAAGTTACCGAACGCATCATACTACGTTTTTTTTCATACACGCGGAAGAAAAGCTCGTTTTGGTTCTTCTGCAAACCTTGGCCCTGTAATGTGACGTAAAAAGCGTGATTGTTGTTTTGTTGCAATTTATGCGTCCACATCCGGGCGAGAGCTCAGGAGACGGCTTGTAACATATAAGCAACTTTTAGTGAAAACATTGTGGTTTGCAAAATTCGTGTCAGGAGTTATAAATTTCGATGATATCTCTCACAATGGATGACCACAATTTGCTGGGAAGATGGCTTTGAAGATCTGATGGAGGGTAATTCCAAAAGTTTCTCTGTAAGTTGAGCGCAAAGCCTGGCGCTCCGTTCAGTACCGCGTATGATCATAGTTATGTTACAGAATAGGTAGAACGCTTGAACAGGGGGTACTGCATGAGTTGACGGGGGTTCTAATAACACTTAGTATTAATAAATAACTGGAAATTTTCTCTCACGTTTTTGTTTGTAATGAGTAACGGATTTTGTACGATCACAGAAAATCAGCACGGTGGCTTGACGTAAATTGCCTCTCTCGGACGATTGGTGTACGTGACACTTACCCGAAGGAGACCATTAGTACTGTTTGGCGGTTTGTTACCGGATCGCTTCCTTGTAGGTTTCTGCGACTTAGTGCAACAATTACATTGATATCGTACGGCAATTATTCGGAGTCGATTCATCGGAAACTGCTGACGCATCAGTCAGCGCTTATCAACAGACGATGTCCAATACAGCAATGTTAGACCTCACTTGCCAACTAACGCTCCGAAAGTTGCTGCGGTTGGTTGTTGTAACCATAACTAGCCCACTGTATTCACCATAGTCACACTTCATCACTTGTCTGTTTCCTCAAGAGGAGAGGCTTTTGAAAGCAGATTGATCTTAAAGACTATCTTGAAGAGTGTTCGGAGTGCAAATTAGCAAAATTTTTTGATTACCGCATGAGTGTGTTTGCTGGCAGAAGTGCGTTGAGCATAATCATGTTCATTTTTACGTAGAATCTAGTTTCCAACTTAACCGTTTTTAACCTTCATTCAGAATTGCGTGAAGTTTCAGAATAGCCTCGAAAAAGGTTATTAGTTCGTAAACGGTTTAATAAGACTTCATGAATGTACTCTGAATGTTGACTTCGGGCCGAGTTGGCCGTTTCGCATAAGAATTCTTGCAAAAAACCCAGAATTTGTACTCAGAAACCGAAGGAAATTGACTACTGCAAAATGTTGTTTTGGGGAGTTCTAACTTACGATCTGTAAAATGTGCACCTGTTTTGTTTTCTGGATTGTCGTTTGCTAGCTGTTCGCTGTTCTTTTTTAAATAAGATGGTGGTCGGAAGACCTAATTCGTTATATCACTATGTGACTCATACTCATATCAATTATCAATGGTTGACTAACGTGAAAGTGAGGACGACCGGTTCTTGAGTGATTTGCAAAAGGTGTTAATCAATTTGGAGTGTTCATGATACTCGTAACTAAGCTCATGGCAAACAGAGGTTGATAGCCGCTCGTTTTCAAGAGCATAACACGGAGTTTTGCCAAGTGTGATTTGTGAGTGGTCGTTGTGACGGAAAGTATGATGGCCCGTGATCGATAAATACTCGTTTAAACATGTGACTGATTGTTGCTTAACAACGAGTGATCTGATATACTTCCCATCCACGTTAGTACATAATCCTTGCTCCAGTTTTCTAGCGTTCTGTTTGTTCTACCTGTGTACTTGTTTCGGCAACTACAGGAAAACCAAAATATGCAGTGCCTGGTAGGAAACTTGGGAGTTTTCTGCCTGATATTGTATAGGTCGGACTCATCACATGGGTTAGGACCGTCGTGACTTGGAATTTGTGGTTGGAGGCGCTGGGAGGGATGGCAGTCTACTTAACTTAGTCGCTTTTGTTACTAGTTTGACTGGGTTGTCCATGAGGCTAGTGCAAGTGTTGTTTCGGGGTGGGGGATAGCAGTTAAGGATTCTGCTTTGTTGTCACTTCCTGCTTGGCTGTCTGTTTGCACGTACAGGCGTTATCAGAAATTAGCTTACGTTTCTATCATCTTTTGTTTACGCTGTAAAGTTTTCTTTTCTCTTCATGGTTGAACGCTAGTTGA
>JTDE01006912.1:12388-23249 GCA_014338405.1 Paragonimus skrjabini miyazakii | reverse complement strand
TATATATATATATATATATATATATATATATATTGCAGGTTTCACCTCATGCTTTTTTCGGCCTCATCTTGCATCATCTTACATTGTAATATGCCCTCTATCTCCAAAAGGATATGGCCCTACTGGAGCCTGTTCAAAGAAGGATCACAAAAGCCATCTTAGGAATGCACACGAAGTCCTACGAACATATACTTAATATGTACTTGCTCGAGCATCGGAGATTGAGGTATGGTTGGTTGCCTACTTTTCTAACCCTTAAGTCTCGCAGCCACCATCTCTACAAATATTGCCTTGAGGGGTAATACTCTTAAACTAGATCATTAGCACTGTCGATTAGAATGTCGGTGTGGTTTTTTCTCGTTACGTGTCTGTAAATTTTGGAACTCTGCCCGATAGTTTTGTTCCTGTAGATTCTCTGTCAGCTTTCAAGGTTCCTCTGGATCGATGTTTTCTTTCGTAACTCAGATACTGCGCCTGTTTTGGATTTCAGACCCATCGATCCCGATTCCGTGATTATCTTCTCCGAGATACGGGGCACTCAAAGGCCCAACTTCCTTTTTTCTTCATTAACCCATTGAACCTATCAGATTTGAACTGTTGTTTTGTCCTGTGTATGGTCTGGTGAGACCGACTGCTGTTTTCATGTGAATTTTTGAGTGCATTCACGTAGTACAGCAGTTTTCGTGATGTTTGCAGAAAATATTTTATTTTATGAAACTGATAATTACGGGCTTGCACTTTCGAATACTGGTTGCAACCAGAAATCGACGGATTTCAGTCAACATTGAACAATTTCCCACTGTCCGAAGAAATGATTACCTATACCAAGTGATGCACCTCGTTACGGTTGGTTCATTTGTGTTATTGGCTGCCATAGTTCAACAGTTGATTCCTAAGCCCGCTGCTTCGGACTTCCGATCACGTAATACAAGTCTCATATATAGGTCAAAAACGCAGGTGTCAAGTCCTCTTTTTGTTTTCGTTAATGGTGCACTGTTTTTATTTTTTCTATTAACTTGGGTGTTCTACTTTCAATTCAGTTTTAAACTCGTATCATTTCATTATATTTCACAAGATTCTGCTTGCTGTCTAGTGGTCATCCTATATACCTTGTCTAATGAATGTTAAATAAGCAGAATGAAGTCCTGTGTGAGTTTGTTCAAGAGGTGTATTGTCTTGTCTTTTTTGATAACCTAGATCTTCCACTTTTAATTCGACCTTAAGTTTATATAGCTGCATTGTCTAGCCTTGAAGCATCACTGCACATTGAGGGTGCGAAGCGCATTTCATACAAATCAGCCCGATCAGTCACCTTGTTGTATGTCGCGCTTCTGATTGTGTGGGAGTGCTCAATTGGTCAGGCACGATCGTAAAAGGACGCAGCAGATCTATCTTTTTATAGTTGCAGCACTGCGCAGTAAGGAAGTACTTTAGAAAAGGCATTTTAATTACCCAGCGATTGATAGTGAATACTTTCGCAGTTCTACATTATAGAAGGACCCTTCTTATTTTTCAAAAGTCTGACTTAGGGAGTTAACTAGTTATCATCATTTGAGACATCACAACGTTCGGTTTTTGATTAATGGTAAGGTTTACTGCACGTGTATACGCTCAGTTTTCCTTTACGGATCGGGGACCTGTTCAATTCTAGTGGAACTTGCATGTCATCTCAGTATTCGACCACCGTTATCTCCGCCAGTTAATGGTTCAAGCGGACTTTGTGCGAACAACGCGATAGCTCACCGGCGCGTGTTTGAGACACTCAAATGTTTGCCACCGATAGCTCAGGCAATGTAAACACACAGTCTGGGTTGATTAGATCATGTATTCCGTGTGCCGACACTGTACATTGCTTACTGCGGCTGTTAACCGTCGGGAGAAGTGGAAATGTGGTGTGACAATTACGGTCTGTGACTGTACCACTGATGGAGGTCGGTGAGTGTCGCCCGTCAGATCGGGGAATCTGCGACTGTTGACATGGTTGTCTAAATACGCTGTCTAATGTGACAGTGTCGTGGTCCAGAGTGTTTAACTTGGAATTTGTACGGTCCCAAAGGTCCCCGCTTACCAGTGACTTTTTGTAACATTTAGTATGCCGAAATGGGTGCCTCCACCAGGTCTTCGATTGAGATCGTCGATTCTTCTCAGTGGCAAATCATTTTCTTTGTTGTTCGGATGTGTTTTCTATGGTGTGTGTATACTTTGAGACCACCGTCCCTTATCACCAATACCGTTCGGGTAGTTCGTAGTAAACTTGATGACTCGGTTACGTTGCTTCGTGACATGTCAGGTAATAGTGTGTAGACACCCATCGCTGTGGCATCTTGATCCATGGTGCATCCTCCCTAAATTTTTTGTTTTAATAAATTTGTGAGATCGAGTATGCTTCTCCTGAGCGACTTCTAATCGTAAATTTTGAACGTTCCGTTCTCCCTGGATAGTGCTTTAATCATTCGAGTCATCTCACTGATATGTCTGTTTGTTTCCAAGGGTGTTGTGATGACATAATGAGGTATATCGGCCTCCAAGAGACTGATATATTAATTGTGCCCTGCTCAAGCAAAGGAACATCGACCAGGACGTCGACTAGTAGATTTGGGTCCACCACAGGACTACTGTATACATTGCCCGGTTATCATAGCCCTCGCAATTATTCCACCCTCTGTCAAGATTCATTTATTGTTGCAAAAGTTCGATGATAGCACAGCTTCCGTCCATAGCTTGAAAGTCGACCTATCGCGCATGCATTGATTAAGCTAAGTGAAACCTCAGTGTCCACGAGATCTGGAGGTGCCTTCTCTTAGGTCGTTGTTTGTATCGAAAGCATCGTCAGAGCCTCGATACAGATAGAAGGAAGGCATTTCCCTCTATTCTTGCGGTGCCCAGTATGTTTATAAATTTCGCGCTGTTTTTTAATTTTTGTTTGACATGGGAATATTACCTACGACCAGCTCGCAGATGGTTAACAAACCCCTAAAACCAGTCTGTGATTTCTTCACTAAATGTAAGATGGAGGTCAATATCGAATTAGCCAACTTACTTGACACTTTGGACACAGGGCAAAAGTGCCTTTCTTCTATGGATATTAACTGCCTTTTTACGAACGTCCCAGCATACGAAACGATGGTTTTTAAGCTTTTAATTGAAGAATAAATATCGAATTCTAAAGAAATAAATTATGCAAACAGCCGTTTTCGGTCATTCACATCAAGCTTTTACAGTTACATGAGGGTATGTGCGAGTTGTAAGTGAGAGTGATAACAAATCAACCAAATCATTAAAGGTCACTGGATTGGGGCGGATCACAGTCTACTGAAGGAGGATGGGAGTGGTGTTAAATGCATGAGAATGTCGCGTACCTGGCGTAGGACAGGCGCTCGTTGGTTTGCCAGCTAACGAACTAGAACGCCTATCGTACTTATTTACCGCGTTTCGAAGCATTCTGCAGATCAACAGACAATGTGGTCCTGGGAAGCTCTCTAGGACCAATTCTAACGGGTATAAATGTGATGTATTTAGCCTAATGATGTATCACTGTTCGCTACACAGTATATTTCATGACTACACTGGTTTTTTTCACATGGTATCCTTTTATCAAACTTGGATTTTCCGAGTGACATTATACAGAAGATTCATGGACGATAACCGGCAACAAATGTCGATGGCACATGGTGAATAGTTTGTACAGTATTATTCACATAGCTGTCTAGGAAGAACACGATAATTCACTACCGCTTCTTGATAGCTGCATTCCTATTAGGTATGGTGACTCAATCTAACCATCTGTGTTTCGTAAAAATATGTGGACTAGTCAGTACTTACATCTCAGCAGCTTCTTGGGCTTGTCCGACTACCGTTCATGCGGGCTGGACGCATTTGTTCTGCAGACATGCTGTAAGTCGAACTGGATACTTTGTGTGGTCTGTTCATAGACCACGTCTGTACTTCTTGTTTTATTGAAAAATTCAGATAACCAGCTCAACATGAACAAGCAGTACTAGATGTTCTCAGGAGGACGATGGCTGTAAACGTTCCGCTTAAACGAGATGGTGTGAACTTAATAATTTTGCACGGTCTTCGGACGGCTGTCAAGCGGATAAATTTCACGTAACTGTTCCTATCCCAACACTTCCAGTCATTTATGGATATCAAAAGACGGCTGGCATTTTATAATGTGTTCTGCAGTTTAAATTTGATACGGTATATTTTGTTGTCTATGTTAGGCACTTACAAGTATACAGTAAAATCCCTCGACTGAATACCCGTCTGTGTTAGGTATGTCGAGATTTTCTCAAATTGAAGCTACCTGTAAACTGCATTTCAAGCAGTATTCGGTCATTTAGCCTCATACTGATTCCCGTAGTTCCGGCAGCCATTTAACCCGTCTATCTCTTGGAGAGCTATACATGAACAATATCTCAACAGAACTCCACGTTTTTGCACCTAAGGACGTCCGAATATATATTAAGAGTTTGATTCCCACACGATTTGGGATTTGTGAACGTGATGATCTCTTTGTAATTACTCTCAAGTTGCAGTCGTAATTCTTTGGAAATCTGTCTTTTCAGGCTCGTTGGGCTAGCCTCATTCTAATTTATCATGAATCAAAAATGATCATAGAACTCAGCCTAATCTGTTAAAATTATCTGAGTTCATTACTCCTGCTTCAAATCTCTTGTCAAGATGAAGGGCTTTCTTATTCTAGTTGGCACGTAAGCGTTTCGGAGTATTTGTAGTCATCCGTTAAAGGCTATTTCCGACGACTCAGTTTCTAAACTGGTGTCCAGTGTCGACCGTGTTCGACAGCGTCATCGATCACGAAGCATTTGATGGCGCATTGTGGGGTTGACTCAGCACGGACTGTTTGGTTATCAACTAGAAACAAACGTTTGCTGCGACAAGCACAGGCAATTGCAACCAGATCGCATTACCTAACTGTGTGCATACAAAAGGAATTACTTTGTGACCGATATTGCTTCGGTAGTAACCGCAGTCTTTTAAGCTCTGATTTATAAAATTTGTTTTCTGGCTTATAACTTTGTAGAAAATACTGGTAGATGCATTTCGTATTGCCTCTTCATTACCAAACAACAAAAACCAGGAATATGTGCATACATAACACTGTTGGGATAAAGAATTTTGTGCGCGCTAAGTGTCTGCAGTAAAAACCGACTCTAAGCGTCGACTTGGACGTATTCGGAGCATTAATCCGTCATCAGACAACTTGACTATCAGAATCGTTATGGTGAAATGAAGGTACGCTTAACCCCTCGCTTGCGGTTAGTCTACTGTTTGTTGCATAGTGAAATACGCTTTTATTATGCTTGACAAACCATGATTGTTTTTTTATTGTCTACAATCCCATTTTTTGCTTAGCCGGAACTAAAGTTGTCTGCCGATTTTACTCCCCTTTTTACACCTCCCAGTTCAACTTCAGACTTATATTAGCCTCCTTAGCCCCTTCCAGTCTGTAAATTTTCTATGAATCCATGATTCAGTGAACTGTATTCGGGCAGAAATCGTGTAATATCAGTTTTTGTTTGTTTTATTCAACTTCACAGCGGAAATGGTTCCTTTCATACGTAAGCTCAAATCCGGATCTACAGATAACTGTCATATATTCTGCATCAAAAGTAACGTCCCTCGAGTTTGCCCCTTTTTCCCGCTCTTGCTCGATTTTGTCATAGACCAACTAATAGAGAACTGTTGCATTCTCACTGAGGTCTTTGGTAGTGGCTATGCTGGCGACGAGGTGCAGATTCTGTTAGATAATATTTTTCATTCTGACCAGTCGTTTAGGATTTGTCTTGCAGCTTCAACGTGCAAAGTGTTTATCCAACACTTCGATGGTAGCACCATCCTTAGATTAGAAGATGAAGTTCATCAGGCTATTGACTGGTTTGTTTATTTAAAAAGCTGTCTCGAATGACAGGAGTGTAGACAGTGAAACCAGAGCTTGCGTTTTTAAGCCTCGGACGGTGTTCTTAGATTTGTAACACGTTTTTGCACTAAAACCGTGTCTGATTTAAGAGTTGCATTTATGAGACCACTTTTTGAAAACTGTTGCCTTAGGGCCGCGAAGTTTGACCGCTTAAGGCTGATACAAATTTTGTTGAAGTGGTTGGCCCTCGGTGTCTGCGCTTAATGACACGCGTTGAATAGTCTCAGCGGTTGGGCAATCCAGAGCTCAAAATACGGGTTTCTGGCCGTTTTAGACTCACCGAACGTCAAACTATAACCCTAAGAGTGCCTTAATTTAGGTGGTTGGGTCATGTATTGAGGATACCAGTCCATTGTTCGTCGCGCCTTGCTCTCTTTTCCTAGTAATTGTGGTGTATTATCAGGCCGGAGGTGTGAGCATTCCAACACACGGGGAGAGGTATGCCCAAGAACCCACAACGAGTGGATCGGGGACGGCGTGGGCGACCGGATGAGTCATCGCTCGACTGGGTCGGACCAACGGGCGAGACCTGCCAGAAAAAATAGGATGGACGACCGAATTGGAGGCGCGATTATTACAACGCTCGCTGGAATATCTCGACACGATCGTGGAATACGGTCAAAGCCCACAGTAGACAGATGGCGGACAGCACGAGCGACCGGACGAGCCATCGCACCAGCGGACGAAGATTGGTAGGCGGAAAACCCCCTGATAGAGGGCGCCGATCACACACATAACCCGGGCAGAAGTGCACACGACGCGTGAGCGGAAAACTGGGGTGTTATGGGCTGGAATGCTGACTCATAAACGTGAGCGCACGCGTAGCATGGTAACTAGCGAGTTGGACAATAAAGATTGTGCTTTATTGGACACCTTTTCGCTACAATTAGCTCACTAGGATAAGGTACGGGGTAGCCAAATTAGTTGGCTAGGGAAAACGAAAGCAAGCACTAAGTTTGAAACTATCACTAACATTCGCCTTTCAGGTTGGGACCCACGCCACTCATGGAGTTGGCGGGGGCGTACAACGACTAATCCGATTCGGTGACGCCAACTGTCTCCGAAGTAAGTGCAGTGAACGATCGATTACCGAACTTCAAATGTTATGTTCAGTCTTATATCTCTCCCTAGGTGCAATGAAGTAGGATGGTGATGACAGCGCTCGCTCTATGCTCCACTTTGAGGTTTATCAAAGGTCTAGCATTATTATAAAGGACCTGACGAAGCTTGAGCTTAGGCCTCACTAAATGCGAATTAATTACAGACTTGTTACATTATCAGGCACATGTGCATCTATTTATTCTGTTGACAGGTGTTTCCAAATACCTTGAGTTGATACCGCTACTCTCGGATTCCGCTAACGTGACAGCAGCACAACCAACCTTAGGAGACAGTAGCGAACTTGCTGGAGGCTCCTCTGATGGTGGCCGTTGGGGGAGATTGCGCTTTCTAAGAGCAGTCTGTAGAGATTAAGGGGGCGGTCTTTCAACGCACCGTTCTTTACAAAATTGACTAGTGCAGAGTGGAGTGCTGTATATATTTTGCAAATAGGTGCAATTTGATCGTTATCATTGCGCACGATTAAAACTGATACCACTGATCTGTTTATTGGTTGTTCCATGTCAACATTTGCGCCGTTCGAACCCCATCTTCAACTGTTCCAGTCATATTTCTGGTAGCTTGATAGTACGCAGTTCACCATAACTCTGTATGTGCAACTGTAAAGACATGTCCTTTTTTACTTTTAGAAAGCTGTGCTGTACTTACCATTCGCGTTTTAATGGAAGCCGAAACAGTTATATTTTGGTATGTAACCGAGCTTGTGCGTGCCGTAAAATATCAGGCCATGTACTTGAATCGTTTGGTTGCGTGGAAAAAATGTCGATCAAGGGAGAGGTAATTAATCAAACCATCAAGTTTTTATCCCACTTTGTAGAGGCGCCTGCTGCAACTGCCGTCGTGAGCTGAACTTTCAGAAGAGTATTACTCAAGATATGAAGAAAGAGCAAAAAAGCCTGTCGACAGAGGTTCAGACAGTGCTCGAGAAAGCAGCGCTGACTTTCCCTCAAACAAAAAGCTCAATTAATCCAAAAAATCAAAGAAGCTCCGTCAGTTGTGATCAAAACCCCGTCACAAAGGGGACTACTTCCGCTACGAAGTCTTCTGTTTTCCCACGCCATACGCCTGGAACTGCCTTGAAAAGTACACTGTCTAATCAACGTATTGTAATGTGCAGACCTGTTTATGAAACAGCCCCGTACAAAACATTTACCATAAAATCTCCAAAAAGGTACGTTTTTGCACATGTCGACAACTTCCTAGTAGATTAAGTGCATACATTCAGACGGCAGACGTCAAAACTGACAAGGATTCAAAGACGGGCAGTAAGATTCTCTCTTGTCTTCTAACATCTTAGTACGGAATGTCATCACTGACCCTAATTGTACTGTCAACATTTTCGCATCAGCTTCCACTGACGTTCATTCAAAGCCCGTTTTTGTATATGATGAATCAACTACACTCAGTTTGAAATCTCAGTTCGACAAGCTGTGTATAAAGCTTGAAAACACATGTCTCTGTGCCAGAAAAATGAAACAGCAAATCACGGTTCTTTCAGTTTCGAAAATACAGCGAGTGCGCTCTTTGCTTTTTGCATACAACTTCGAAATTGTGACTTGGGATTTCAGAAGCATGTTCTATAAGCAGGTTTGTTGATTGTCTACTATTTAAACAGTTGTCTTCGAATGATGATGATGACTTTCCATTTTCTCGCTTTATCTGAAAGCGAGGTCTTATTCTGAGCATAACCATTTAGTGTTCTCCTTGTCCAGCAGGTTCCTTGTACCGAGTTCGTTTATCTCTGTTTAACCCATGAACTCTGGATACGATGTCTCATAGGGTATTTCTTATTTCTGGTCGCTCAGTCAACTTGAAATCTCCGACCAACTAATCTTGCGCGGCTAATTTCTACTGGTTAGGAGTCAAAGACGTAGGTTACTGAAATTCAAATGTCACTCGCGTTTAATCGTGCTATCTTTTATTTGACTACTTTTAGTTATTAATTTTGTTTGTGAAGATGTGTTAAACTCCATTTCGATTTTCAGATGTTTGCTATTTTCGTGATTGCCAAATTTCCGCTTATTTTTCAGGCTACAAGAGGTGATAACAATCACTCTCTTGAAAAAACATTCCTTTGCAGGTACCGATTGGCTTTAAGACTTCTTCAGACTTTCGTGAATGTATTCCACTTCCTAAGTGAGTTTCCCGTGGCTCGCTTTCGTGATGCAAACACTTTTTTTTACGTTGTATGGTTGGCTTCTTGCATATGAAATCCAGTTGTATGAACTTTGGTTTTTATATTGTTGAGTAACCATCGAGGAGTTATCCTGGTTTCTTCCGCATTGAAGGTCCCAATTGTAATAAGATTGGACTGGAGTAGTTTTTTGAGTGATGAAGGTTTGGCTAGTCAGAACTCACGCATAAGCTACTGCCAGCCGAATTGTGGCCGATTAATGTGATGAGATTTGGCTGGAGCAGTTTCCTGAATGGTGAACGTTCAGCTGATCAGAACTCACACGCAAGCTGCTGTAAGCCGAGTTGCGATCGACCGGCGCCAATCACTCCGAAATGTCGCTCAGCCGATACGTTGATTAGTGTTTTCCCCCTATAAAACGAGTGCTATTCTTCAATAAATTGAGATTGCTTAATGCCGCTCAGATTCCTGTTCTAGTTTCCCCTCGTTTGGGTGGCCCAGTAAGCGACACTAACCACCTTACTCCTCCGTAAACTTTATTCGCTTCAAGAAATTCAAATAACAAAAGGTAAGTCGGTTTTAGCCGCGGCGAAATATGTAACATCTCCACTTCCCGTCAAACAATACGGTCTTCCCGATCGTTTAAAAATCAGGGATAATTGATTAGCAGTCGGGTCGATAAAATGCTTGCTTCTGGCGCTGTACAAACTGATGATGAAAGTTGGGACGCAGTTACACAATATGTTAGTCACCAATGGACCGTTGATTGATCCGAATTACACCGTTCCATTGGTCACTGCATCCCTGCCAATATCGGGCTACTGATTTAAGTCGCGACGTTTACGGGCATCGGCCTACAGAAGTGCAAACGTTGGTCCTCTTCGTCTTTCAATGACCAATTCCAAGAGAACGTTAATGATGTAGTGGGAACCTAAAATAATCTAATTAAAGAAGTCTCAGCGGCGAATAAAAATGTCAAATAGACGAGTAGACGATGTCTGTATACTTTCAACTAATGTAACCTGTCGATTGTTGCACCCACTAAATTGACTGGACAGGGTCTGTAAAGTAACCAATGATCACGCAGATGGCGACAGAAGCGGTGTGCCGTTCACGGCCAGGTTAGCTTCATCACAAAGCGCAGAATGAGCGTGCACGTTAAGCCGGCATTAATCGGCGTGATTCACTTATCCAAGGAAAAGACAGACCGGACTAGAGCAAAATGTACCTCACAATAACGCATGACAAGTTCGTCACCGAAACTATACCTCAGGTACAAATCACAAGAACCACGTGACTATGTAAAATAGTCTAAAATGACAGATATGTACAGCGAACACCATAATACTTAATCTTTAATAACCCTTTAAACAGACTCGAAGTCTTCTGTCCATCCTTGACTTTTTAACAGACTGGTTTTCCCACAATCCACGATTCCATATTCTGGTAGACTGCCGACGCCAAGACGTGTCCGCGCCTCTGTCACGATTTGTTACTAACGTGCTAAACGTGAAGAGTTGGTGATCGAAACGTGCCGATGAGTTATCAGCGAGGATTGAAAAGGCACGAGTTGCCTTTGCCAAACTGCGTAATCTGTGGCACCGAAAAACGTCCGGTTGTCGCCGAAAGGAAGGGTATATAATGCCTGTGTGTGTTCCTTTTTGCTT
>JTDE01006912.1:0-11307 GCA_014338405.1 Paragonimus skrjabini miyazakii | reverse complement strand
AATCGAAGCTTTTCTGGAGAATTCATAGCCCAAGTGTGCCTGTTGATCAGTGTTTGTCCGGAAGTAACGCCGAATCAAATTAAATATAGAATGCAGGATGTGTATCCTCGATCGGCAGCTACCCAGTCATCGATTGATTGTGTTTTGTTAGCCACGGATTTTCCATAAAAATACTTGCTCACTCAAGCGTACCATGGTCGCGCAGATATGAAACAGAGGCGTTCGGAATGCGGTATGAAGTTCGAAGACGTCTGCTCGCTCTTTCGTTTAATCGTTGATGGAACCATTTAGAACGTTTGGTACTCAAGGACTCGGACGATGTAAAAGTAGTAACATTGTGTAAAGATTTCGTCCGCTTGCGGACAACTGAATATAATCACCATCGCATATTTTCCTGCGATTGCGATCTTATATTGTTAGTGTTGTTTTAGGTTTAATTTAGATTTGCCAAGTGTTTTATGGGAGAAATGTCAAAAGTTGAATGAGTGTATTGACAGTATTTTTGTTTGACAATGCACCAATTCATAAATGGGCTTTTGAGGTTAAGCCGTCACGTGGACAATTTTATCGATATTTCCCTCCATGCTGCCCTATTGAAGAACAATTCAATGAGCTGAATTAGATGATTAATAAATTTCAGTAAGATAACAGACCGCGGTTCAGGACGTTCTCGGTGAGCTCAACATTGAAACTGCATTTGTGTTGTGTGTTGTTTTATGGATCGCCGTAAGGAATATTCCATCTGGCACTCAGCAACTCTAGGAATTTTTCTGAGATCCACTGTTTATTTAATCCGCGAACCACCATGTTGCTTGTCATATTACCTGCAACCGAGTGCCTCGTGAAATTCGTGTTCGTTAGCAATGGAGCTGTGCAAATTGAGAATTGTTGAGCGCGCATTCTAGGATAGTTTGGTACTCGTGTTTTACAGCAGGCACGGCCATTTTCTTAACAGCCAGCCACTACAGTCAACGATGTTGCTGTTAAACGAAATTAAGAACGAAACGACAGTGTGCTAGTGCGTGATCTGAGCCTATAAACGTCTTTCAATCGAATCAGTAGTCCCGAGTTGGGCTGCACCACGTAAAACTGTGTGGTTTATTTGAGACCAGATCTCATTCGGAGAAGGTGGGTGCTGAGTGAAACGGTGACGCGGGATAGCTGGCAGCAGTACCTGGCTACCGTAAACTGTGTTCAACGTCCATCTTTGTCCCAGTGACCTGCTTCCAGTTCTCACTTGACACTTTGGCAAAACTCAGTATTATTCGGTCGTTTGACCGGATGATTAATGGCTCGCTAACTTAGTTTTGTCAGAACTATATGTCGACTTCTCGAATACAGCCTGACTCGAGTGAAATATGCTTTTAGTGGCGTTGCTGTTACAGTTGACAAGCATCTGTATTAACTTACATTCTTGGTTTAAGCGGGAACAGTCAGAACTAGAAACTAGATCGCAGGGAATGAACAGTGTTATTAAACTCAACCCTGTCTGTTCTGGTATCTACTGAGTAACTTTTAGAAGTAAAGTTTGTGAGGGTTCAACCGCTAGGTTAATAGCGACAATTAGGAAACGGTCAGTAACAGCATCTTTTTATCTATTATCTCTCTTGGAAGTGGCAGATTGGACACATCGATTGATTCTGTTCGACGATCGTCGCATGAGATTAGCAGCAATGCAAAAATTCGTGGTTGTATTTACGCTGAGGTACTGTTAGGTCCTCCAGATCTAGACAGGGAAACGACAGAGGATTTTGGCCATAACCTACATTTAAAAATCCTGCACCGCAGTGTGGTGGATGAGTAGTAATGGACTAGTACTAGTCCCGTTCGTCACGAATTGTAGGCTTTATTTCCGACCACCAGTCTCGAGGTCCTGTCTGTCTGGTTGTCCTGCCTAGTATTGGTGTTACTGTCAGTGTTATAGTTACTCAGTTCAGTTTAACCCAATAATCCATCATCATGCGCGAACACTTCACCGCTTTAAAGTCCGCCCTCTTTGTGACGGGCTTACATGTGGTCTGACATTAGTGATCCCACTCCGTGATTTGTCGCGCGGAATTTAATTATACCATGCTTCGGATCACCCGCAGTTTCGAAGTTTTTATTTGTTATTTCTTCGAGCATTTGCGTTAGCTTTTTCTTATTGTGACTGGACTGAATCGCATAGTCAGTGTACGCCCCTAATCAGAGTAATTACTGTCTTGTTTGTTGCTGACGTTTACGTCATATCTTTGTTATTAATCGTATGTTTAAGAAGAACGGAGGACGCTCTTCGTTCCTTTTTTGGCCTAATGGTCGTTCTGAAGGTGTGAGCACTTCCGAGAGGCCAAGTTCATTAGGATTTAACTGGACAGAAAATCATACTTGTTACATGATGCACCTGAAATGTAGTCTTTAAACGCTGGGTACGTTTCTTAGTCGCCTTGTTCCCGATAAGCTTTCTTTTTATGAAAATTGTCGAAAAAGTGGAACATGTGATATTCTCTTGGTGAGAGACTCGGTGGCTATGATTAATGAGGAAGTTTCTACTGTCTAGCTGAAATAGTTTTCGTAAGGCGATTTGACACTGTTGTGCTAAAACTCAGACCTCTCCTGTTGATCAGTGCTGATTGCTAAGTCATTGATCTCTGGTGAGCCATTTCTGACTCATTACAATATTACTGAGAATTAGTTTGGCAGATTTGATAATTTGGATGAGATCAAGTTGCGGAAAATCTGGACTTCGGCTGGATTCGAACCAGTGACAACAACAACACGCCCAAACGCGGCCAATGCTCTACCAGTTGAGCTACGAAACCACGCCAGCATTTTCTGTGTTTGGGCATGTTGTTTTTGTCGCTCAGAATCTCACACGGCATCCCGGCCCTGGTTCACTTCCCGCATCTTCTGCACTTATACGCCAAGAAGTCACCTCCGTCCCCGTGCAGACGTTGCGGTGCCTAGCACTTTCATCGTGACTGTCCTCGCAGATGGCACCGTTGTTCTCGGTATGGTCAACTGGGACGTACGGACGACTTCTGTCAATCCCGGTACAATGATATGGGTTCCTCTACCTCCAAGTCGCGGTACAACCCCAAGTTCAAATCGAGGCCTCAGATCCAAACCGGTTAGCAGATCCCTGAGCCTGCTGACCACTTTCCAAGTCAACGCTCTCGGTCGACGGAAGTTCGTGTCGGTCATGATAAATGGATTCCAAGTGTGATTGCAGTTGGACATTGCGTCGGACACTACAGTCATTTCGGAGAATCTCTGGAAAACACTTGACCGACTCCCAATTTGACGGATGTCTCAATCTGCCACCAGCGCCTGTGGCGGCCTTTTGCAATTGATTGGCCAATTACAGTGTTGCGTCTCATCCCGAGGCATGACTATTAACAGCTCCTGCTACGTTTCTGGCTCGAATCTTAATTTTTTCGGGCTCGATTGGATAGAACAACTTGGCCTCCGCGATTGTTCAATTCAAATAATATGCAGCTAGGTGGAGTCCCCTGCCGCGCCGCGCAATGCGACAACTCAAATCGTTCAGCGGTTCGCGCCAATGTTTCAGGAAAGTCTGGGACGCTGTTCTCAGACCCAAGCAATCCTGCATCCATCTCCAAGAGTTCGACCCGTTTTTCGTCCGAAAAGACCGGTACCGTTGGCAGCTTCGGCACTCGTGGACCCATATTTAAAACTCTCTAAGGAACAGGGCGTCCTCATTCCTGACATTGTACCGCTGACTTCAGCAACGGAGACTGCTACTATCAACACTCTTCGGCGACCGTGCAGTCAGCCTATCCTCACCGAAACAATTGTGTCTGACAATGGTACCCAATTCGTGTCCGGTCAGTTTGGAGAATTCTGCAGGCGCGACATCACTGAACACGTTCGGTCGCCTCCATATCATCCGCAGTCCAACGGGCAAGCAAAACGCTTCGTTGACATACGCAAACGTGCCCTTCCCGAATCGCGTAGGAAGGGGCGTCTGAAGAAAGCTTACAGCAACTTCCACTCGTCTACCGCAGGACTCCTAACAAGTTGCTGAACAGTAACCAATCCTCTGCCAAAGCTCGTATGGGTCGCAAACTGCGAACCACGCTGTCCCCCATGATCCCGACGAAGCAATTAGAATGGAAGCAATTTTCTTCAGATGAACACGCCCCGTTAGCAGTTCAATCGCCTGTCCACGTCCGCGATTATCGATCCAATCACAACCAGTGGGCAGAAGGTGTGATAACGAGACGTCGGGGCAAGGTGATTCATGAAATTTCCGTTGCGGGGACACTTGGGTCCGCTATCGCAATCACCTCCGGCCACGCCATGGTATCAAAGAAGAAATCCGTGACGACCAGGGGGCTATACCGTTTTACCTACTCCTGGACACGTTCGAGATTCCCGAAGCGTCAGCCGCCAAGACAAGTCATCCTCTCAGACGTTGGAGTCGTCGACAACGCCGACCACCGACTCTTATTCAGGTTGACCCGAATAAGACGACCTACTGCCAATCTTCGTAAGGGAGGTGTCGAGGAAGACCCCAATTCCCCGAAAATACCGTTTTATTCGTCTCTGGAAAGGCCTATCTCATTCTGTTCGAAGTGACCTCCATAGTCTGCATGTGCCACTTCGCCCTTCACGAGCGTTCTCAGCCTTGTGCCAATTTTTGGCACCCCACCCACACACACGTTTTTTTACTGGGGCATCACTGCACTGTGTGAATCTTTGTTTGGTCCACTTTCTGACCATGTTTCTCGGTTGGTCACAAACCCTTTAACTGTGGTCTAGTTTGTGACCGTGTTGTCTTCGGATTGAGTGACATAAAGTGGCTCAGTCCGGAGGCCAGTCTTTTCTCTGTGTTCATTCGTTAGCATTGGGTGGTTGGGTTGACCGGGAAGCTACGAATTAGTCATGCACACTTCGTAGTCAGTTGTTCATTATCGTTAAACGTCGTTCCATTATCTACCGTTTCGCAAACCGTTGTTCTGTTGTCTGTTTACTCGCTCATAAGCCTTATATCAAGTTACAACATAAAGGAATAACTCTAGCGATGGGAGTTTGTCAACTACATGATGCGTCATAATTCACCTGTGTGCACTTACAAGCGTTGGTTATGTTTTCTTTAAACTTTTGTTTATTTTCAAACAGATCCCGCTGCCCCCGATCCCAGTCAATTAGCCTGGGTGTGCCTAATGTTTGGACGTTTTATTTACTTACGTGACTGTTTGCAAGCTGGCTGTACACTCTTGTCGCGTACGGGGAGCGATGCCAGCTTACACACGAGCAGTTTTGATAAAGATCCACTTGGCTATTGGCTGTCATCCGTCAAATCCATGAATGCTTATCACCAACCCATCGAGGGAGGTTTTGATTTATTCCAAGCTTATCTCACTCTCGGTACGCTTCCTCAGTTCCGAGTTTATTTTGAGCTTGGTGTTTCAGTTTTTATGCACTAGTTAGCAAGTTATTTAATCTCAGGTTTTCCTTTTTAAAATGGCCGGTGGCGATTTATACCCATCACTATCACACTTTATTCTCTTCACTGATTCTTCGCTTTCTTATTTGTAATTTATTCGTCACTCAGGAAAACTGACGGCCCCTACGCCATCCCGCCTGTTTGGTCTAACCGACTTACGGAGCCTGTTCAATTTTGTTTGCAGTCTTGAGCATCTGAAGATGTACACATATCTACGAGAAAACCTTGAGTCCGAACAACTAGAGGCAGTTTTATTAACTGCATACATTCGGGTGCTGCCACACCTACTAGGGGATTCCAATTGGCATTCCAAGTATGATTTTCCTTCTTGGTGTCTACGAGTGAATTCCTGTTCAGCCCACTAGCACTCAGTTTATCCGTCCGTTTGCCTTTTTAAATTCAATTCAAGCCTGTGCTCTAAAATACCGTGTCGTTTGTTTAGGCTATCAGTGACTGAACTGTAAACCAACAGGCTTAGTAAGATTTGTATTGAACCGTACAATATGGATGTGTTACCAATTCACTCATATTTACTTGTGACCGTGTTCCAATGCTGTTTTATGGTGGACTGGTCGTTATATAATCCTACAACTTCCGCGTAGCCTTCTAGCAATCAAATTCTCCCGTTACTTGACTTGTAATAAACAGTGTTGATAAATGTGTATCCATATATATATATATATACCATATACATATGTATATATACATCATATATATATGTTGGATGTCACAAACTTTTCAGAGAAGTATATCGGTACATGCATTCATTGCAATCTGACTGCACACAACACTGTTAACCAAAGCAGTGAGAACGTGTAATCATCATCATCATCATCATCATCATCATAGACAGCAATATTTTACTGGTTTACACTGATACCTAATTGCCACACAACCATGGGAAAACGTGAACCCAATACAGAAGGAGAGAAGAAAAAAAGGTAGGGGAAGGGACCTAACTACCAAAGATAGCTTCGCCTGTATCCAAACATTCAAGATGCCTGCACCTTGTAAACAAACAACCGAGTTATAAGCGGAAGTAAGACATCATCAAAAAACAGCTTCCTTACGGCTTTCACTGCCCCGCGTCATTAAGTGCACTCACTTCATAGACAGTTCGGCGAAACAACGACAACATTCACGCCAATGAGTTCGATTAGCCGCCATCTCACCTTGTCTCCAGCCACCGACTATGTGAGTCGCGAGATCCCCAGTTTTGGAGGCGAACCCAACTCCTTGGTGAACGACCTCATTTCTGTACGCCAGGTCATCATCTGTCCATCTCGCACCCTACGCTAGTCAGCCCCAGACGACTTGCTGGCATCCTTAGTGTATGGTCTAGTAATCTAAGTTCGTGTGAATGTAGGGATTCGTTTGCCGATCACTACCAAATACTCGCTTCCTAGTCCCTTTTCTGCTTACTCGTTGGTGCCACCCGATAGGAGCAATGGAACGCAAACATCGGTGGTCAAATACCTGAAGACGGTTCACGTCTTCTACCCTGAGCGGCCAAGTCTCGCCGCCGTAAAGTAACACAGCCCTCACTGTCAGAGAGATACCTCTCTGTCGCCATAGATGCCCTCAGATTAGTGAACACCACCCTAGCCTTAGAGATACGCGCTTCTATTTTATTTTCTGCACCACCACCACCACTAATCCAACTTCCCGGATACACAAATCGGTCAGCAACCTCCGTGAATTCGTTGACTAGCAATAAATCTACATAATCACAGCAATTTTGCAGAAGAATTTTGCACTTTGGGGCTGCAAAGTGCATTCCGAAATCCTCAGCGGAGTGCGAAATATCGTCTAGTGTTGTTTGTGTTGCTTGGAAAGTGTCAAGCAGCAACAGCTTGTCGTAAACATGATGGAGGCCAGTCAGCTTTCCACCAGGTAGGAGGTCCATACTGGCATCTTGTGAGTGCCGCAGACAGTTCTCCATGATTTCGTTCATCAGAAAATAAAAAAGGTGAAAGTGGACATCTTTGACGCACGCCGCTGATGATCTTGAAATCGCTAGATTATTCACTGTATACCAACCGGCATAGTGTCACTACTACTAGCTATATCTATTGTGTAACCTGCAGAGTAATCACCAGAAATGGGGATCGGGAGGGGCCTCAAAGTTAAATTTGCTAGGCTCGTGGGGGAGAGGACAGTAGCAACATGTTTCCACCTATCCACCCTGCTGTATGTAGCAGATAGGGTGACCCGGTTCATACTGCGAGACGGCGGATGCAGTACGGAATTAATAGTATTGTGAGTATTCGTGGTTATTTGGGAGGGGTACTACCAGAACGCCCGACGTAGACAGGAAAACGATTAGGATTCTCAACCAAAGCGACTGGCTCAAAACCTTGTACCACAGGGCAGCGGTTGGGCGGCAGTGTACCAGATATGGTTATTTTTCGTGAAAGAGATGGGAGTTTTCTTCCAACCTTCAGGCTGGTGGATCAGGAGGCTGAGGTTTGTCAGACCTCTTCCTATTGGCCTGCCTTATATGAGTGACTCTGTCGGTGTGATGGCCGCACTGTCCAGTTTAGCCCAATGAGTAAATCAAACCGTCACACCGCGTGAAGGTCCAGTCTCGTTATGTGGTCTTGTTGAGGTCAGAATCCGAACAACATTATTTGATTTCACTTATTAAGTTAGAGGAAGCTGGATAAACACGGTAATCGTACATTATCTCACGATTCAAACTATTGTGTATTTTTGATCAATAATTTAGTAGTGTTGTAGCCACAAAAGACGCTTGGCCTGCGTGGTTGTTTACTACATGAAATTCCGTACAGGTTATGCTAAAACGTAAGACCATGAACGCGGCTGACATGTATCCTCGTACATTGGGCAGCAGTACATTGTCATTTATCCTGTAGTGGCCTAATCAATCAAATGACAAAAATGACCAAAAATATAATAGCACCAAATGAAGAGGACAGTGACGGTGAACGATAATTCCCGTTTATTCGTGTTGACGATGAAATTCAAGAAGTAATGGTGGTGCTTTCAAACGATTGTACAGATGAAGTTAATGAAACGGTATATACAAAAATGTTTACAAATGAATTACAAAATATATCTACGAACTGTGGACACTATAACCCCGATGACACATCCTCCGTAGTGCGTACACATTATTTCAATAGTCGTCTTCCTGGCGTTGAGACCCTCCCTTTAGTTCCCGAATGTACAGGCCATATTACTCACGAACGAAGCCGCCTGTTATACAACAGTAGGAGCCTGTTTGTGCACTGCAATTATGCCAAAATTTCTTTCCCTGTGATCAGAATGGGTCAAATTTTCCAGTTTTGCTTCCGCTTCTGCCCATAATCCATTCAACTCAACAACCAAAATACGATGTCTCATTCATTTCTGATACACCGCAGTGAACCGATACGGAATTTAAGCAAACAATTTGGTGACTGGGAGTCGATAGCTTCGATTCCACACCCTTTCTGATGGCGTACCTAACCGCCAATGAGCATGTTTCTCTAAGGTCCTACTGATTCGAGCTTTCACCTCTTGAACTCAGACATTGACCTTTTATCTACCGTTTTCAGCCTAATCTGGGTCCTATTCAAAACACCATGGCGAGTGATGAGTTTGCCTCCGCAAAACGTCTGCCACCCGAGACTTTAGTGGCGAGGTGAACTAATTCATTCTGGAAACATTAGTACGATCCATATCGTTATTTGTACGATGTTCCTACCACAGATTAATGTGCTATGTAGGCAGTCGTGATTAACTACGCTCTTTGAATGTCAGCACGTACATACTGCTTCGTAGCCATACCGAAGGCCTGATCATACTGTGGAATCGTGAACTCTCCCCTTCAATAGAGGGCCAACGCCACAGATGGCGGTGACTAACAACTGTTGATGTTTCACTACTTTTTCCACACGGTGATCCATTAGAACCGGCGCAACTTTCCAGGCTTGCAACCTTCTCGACCACTCTTAATTTTCTGCCACCGGGGCTAGACAGGCACACATTCTTTGCAATCGTTAAACAGTGCCTTATGCTTTGCAAAGGCAAACTGGAGACTGTATCAACCAACTGACACCGCTTTTCTATCTAGGACTCACCTGTGGAGCACTAAAGGCTACAGCGACATCGTTGACATACAGCTTTAGTACTCGGCTTCGAGTTATGAATATTGAGCTTGCTTATACTGCTCGGTTTCGGTTTGCGATATCCCTTTACTTCCGTCTCGAAAGTGTGCACCATTCCATTCATTAAACAAGGCTTGTGAAAACTGTTTTCTTTCATTTATACAGCCAAACCTCCGATTTTCGACACATTCACGGTCTCATGTGCTCCTCCTATCCGGTTCTGTTGAAGAACACATTCGATCCTTAAAATTAAATGTCCTTCGGTATAACTGTTTGATATACAAATAGCAATGCGTAGCACTGTGTTCTATTACATTCTCTCCTTGACCTGCTCCTGCGTTTTGATTTTTTCTCATTCCAAGCGTTAGTGTTTTTTATTAGTGATTTTGACATTCGCTTATCATGTTGTTGAGTAAACGCCCCAACGTCGAATGCCTGGCATGTTCAGTGGACTTCAAGATACTAGTTCATAATTGATTTTGGTGAACTGTACACCTCAGTTGAACTTACACTAATGCGGTGGATAATTGGAAGCGTTCGTGTACCAATGGTAGGAGGACTACTCAGGAACTAAAAGTATTTGGGTTTACTGTTGTCATTTTTACAGATCAGTGCAAATGAGGCTAGCAGTTCTATAGCGTCCGCTTTATGTTCCAGCAGATAGACCGATTTCTGTTTCCACTACCACTTAGCAGCGTGGAATCGGTGTGCTTCCTGTTGTTTCACACCATCAAGATGATTTGATTTGTTAATTCTTCACTGCACTTGCACTGAAATAATAAAATGTTGATGAGCTTGCGTAACCACAGGAAGGTCATGCAGCGAGGCTATTGAGATATACCGAGAAAATCTATGCAGACAGAATACAGAAAAAGTTACATCCACTCACTTTCTTAACCATACATGACTCTAAAGAGTAGCCAAAAATGGTTGCACTGTTTGGAGGGGAATCCAGGCCGATTGAGTTGCAATCTTGGTTCACGGTCGACTGTATTCCTCCAAGGTTTTATTACTAATCTGATATCCGCACAACAATATTTCCAGTTATATTAGTCTTAAACGACATAGTTGTGAAAGTCTGTATGCGCTTAGTTGGACCCATAGTCCTAGTGAAAAGGGACGCACGTGAACAAGATGCACAGACTTGATGGCGATTATCCGTTGACAGAGTTGACCAATCCAAACATAATTAGATTATTCCGCAACCATACGTGAATTCTCTCAGTGTTTTGAGGAATATTCCGCTCCAGGATAGAAAAGGTCAACCGGTTTGGCGACATAATGTGAATGCCATAGCAAGGCGTTAAGCAAAGATGAATGAATTCTATTACGATCATGCTCGGATTTCAAATTACGAGCACAAACTCATGAGGATCCACTCTGACAAAAAGAATTATGAGAATGTGATATGCACAATACCAGCAGTGAGAAGCTGAGTTGATTGTCAACGGTCTTCCAGAGGGCGCGAACATTGCAGCCAAAATCCAACGAGTAAGACGCGAAAAAAAAGCAATCAACATAATCTACATCGGAAAACCAGACACACAGGAACGGGACGACTGGATTCATACGGACGTTCCGGCCGGCCCATTACTCACCAGGCCGAAAAGCTGAGCAAGCACTCCATTCGAGTTTCGCTCTGATTGTAGCTCATCAGTGGTGCATATCTGCTTGTGCGATCCGCAATTTGCACTCCGACCCTGGTGTTTGCGAGACTAGCGTGTTAACCACAAGGCCAGTAAGCTG
>JTDE01006911.1:3232-19706 GCA_014338405.1 Paragonimus skrjabini miyazakii | reverse complement strand
GACTGAAATGTCACATTTCAATCATCGAGTTATCTTAACAGATAACTGTACGCTTCGGGTGTTTGCGTGCACGAAGGCAATTTGTTCATGTTTACCTTGAAACGGCATAGACAAAGCATACTGAATTGTTATTGTTGTATCAAAGACTGTCAAAATATCATCGTTAAATAAACCAGAAATAGTGATACAAACCTTTACAATTCATTGTTCTCTTGTTCCACTTCAATAATGATGGCTATTGTTTTAGTGGGCGTCTCATTTGTTTGCGTAAATTTCATTTAAAATTTTGTGATTTTGCGCTTCGATTTAACTTTGTTGCGGACATAACAATTAACTTTTGAAATATTTGACTTCGTGTGTTTTTGCCGAACATTTGTTATGGGTGTAAACAACGATTGTCATAGAGCATCATTGCTCTGTTTTACTCAATTCCGCGAAGTCTGTTACTATGCCAGATAAGTAACACTATGAAACAAAACGTCAAAAGACAATTGTTCCGCTGGGTCCAATTTCCGGATAAGTAGACGAACCTTCGTCTTGTCATCTCTGGATGCCAGGTCAACCGTGAATGTATCTTCGTACCGCTTGTACCAAGCCTCGAAGGAGACACCGGCTTGGGGGTCATACAGGAAGTCGGAGACATTCCTGGCCAAGTGAGCCACGAACGGCGGATCGGCAGAAGTGGACGGCCCAAACGCGGCAAAGCGGGTGGCTAGCATCTCCATCGGTCGGATCTGTGACTGCATCATCTGCTTGAGATCTAGGTCAGCAGACATAGTTCAAGAGAGAGAACAAAGACAAAGCAAAAGCCCCGTCGCCGAAAGTTATGACTCTGGTGGTCAACGATAATCACAAAATGTCTAGCGCACGACAATACCAATCACGGAACGTAGCACAGAGCTTAGCAATACCCGGAAACCCCAGAATAACACAGAAGACCGGGACCTTTAGCCGAGATTGTATTTGCTCTCAAACCAAAGGTAACAATGCAGACGAGCGTCTGCGTATATATAGTCTTTTGATGGCCTTGAAGAATCCCACTCGAATTGGTACATCAAAAGTGGGATGAGCCAAACACAGACGCCGGGAAAGCGTGCGCCAAAAATGAGTTTTGGTACGTTGTTGCGCGAAACAGTAAAATTCAAAATCACAATTCATTTTTCAATAGTATCTCGAAAAATAAATCATTTTTGAAGAAAGTAGACTTTCCCCAGCACTCTCATGGAGAGTTCATTAAAAAAGAATTCATAATCAGTTTAGATTAAGCGCGATCCAATAAAAAGAATTTATAAACTTTCCATGTTGAATGACAAGTGAAGAAGCAGTTAACATAAACACCAATGAATTTCGTTGTACAAATTCTCTTCGCCTTAAACTTGTAGATCGTTAATTGAGCAAACAAACTCGTTCTGCCAAAATAACAGAAATTTCAGTGATATCTATTTTGATATTGTTTACTTCACCAACAGCTGCGTTGAACTCACATTGATAGAACTGCTGATGATGATGACGTGAGTAACTGCAGTTGTTTTTCTGCCAAATCGTTGACAGCACCTAGAAAATTGACCCAATTTTAAGTTCCGTTCTGTTTTGTATTAATCTCTATTAGTTTGTTCATTTTGGAGTCGGTATCTCCAATTCTTACTTCTCATTATATATTGTTTGTTAAAATCAATGTATCAGTCTTCTGTATATTATCTGTGTATGCATGGTGCTTGCAATCACATGCACACATGTATGACATGTACACATGGTTTAGTAATACTGTACTTGAGTGACTCAGTTCGACAATAACGACCGAGCTGAGATGTTCATAACGCGGACTGCCTATTAATTATGATAAAAAAGGATTGTATCATGTTTGTCTTAGCCATCAAAACCTGACCGTTTTTCTAACTCAGCCTAGTTACTGTTTTTCATAGTCATTGTGTTGTAATTAACCTAATGATCAAACACAGAAAACAAGTCTTGTTCGTTATTTTATCAGACTCAAAGTAAAATGTAACGCATTGTTTAGTTTATTATACACATTATCAATATAATCTCCTTACGTAGACGAGGATCATTTCACTTGCAGTTCCAAGGGGATTTACCATGGAAGAAATGCGGCTTGTTTTAAGTCACTGTCGCACTAGACTTTCTATGTGAACATCGTATGACCAATGCCCACAAACTGTGATCACCACCGTCAAGGGTTCTCAAGTGGACAACACCACTTCTCTTGATTTAGGATTCATTAACCTCCCAGTAGCACGTCCATAATGAATTTTTGTTGCAGTCTGTGTTTTGTAGGTTCGGTTGGACAGTTGGCTCGTCTGTTTTATCGGAATGCAACAGTGCAGATGCTATCAACCATTCTGTTTGCACGTCTCATCGAAAATTACTGGCACACCGTAGGTGATGATCTCATTTGATATGTTTCTTTGTTTCAAATATATTAGGTGAGAATCTTCCACTGACTTCTGGGTTACCGTTTTGCGATCTTAACTACAGATTCATACTTTCCATTTGACTGATTATAGTACCGTTGGTCTGGTCAATACCCAATCTCACACTTATCTGCAAATATCTTGAAGCTTGCACGCTTACGCTGAAGTCCTCTATTGAAGGAAAATGATTCCAACACACCAAAAGAAACAAATTCAACACGACTTTTAATATACGCGCGTTCACTATTTGAATTCAAACTAATCCCAGTAGCTTGCCGCGGGCAAGTATGGTTCACCGCTAATGTTCCCGATTATCACTGCCGAGCTAACAGTGATATATTACCAACCCCGACTGTGCTCGACCATCCGCGGTGAGCTCCTCTCCGTTTCGCTGTCTTTCATTCTGTGCTCTGCCGTTTCCTCGCTGATCCAAATGTCAGTACATCGGACTAACGCCTAAGCACTCTCCTCAACAGTCTCTTCAACACAATGTCTTGAATGCGAGGGACCATTCGATCATACATGAGACCGTCTTCCATACACTTGCAAACAACACCGTCTCTGGCAAGCTACTTCACTGCCATAACATACTGTTCGATAGCTCCTCTGTAATGAGCGTTACAGTAACAAAATTCTTGGTTAATAATCTTTCTTTTCAGCTTGTTCCCAATTTTATGGTTAACAAAAGAGGTGCTATTGCATCAGCACCTGTTTGACCGACTTGTGATTGACTTATGGGCTTCTTTTTGTTCTCTGACAGATCGCTTACTCGGTTACTTTGTCAAGAAAATCAAAGTGACATTGGTCCGAGAGGTACTAAGCAATAACAATCTGTTAGGAAGACAATTCTCTTTTTGTAAAAAAATAACACTGTCTACACTAACGATTGCTATTAGGTGACAAGCGTGGTACAGATTCACTGGACTGTTTAATGTTACGTTGACTTAAGCGATCCAGTATTTTTAATCCTGGCAGGCATTTGGAGAATCTTCTTGGTCTAAATCTTCTACAAACAGATTCGATGTAGCAGTTTTTTGATTGGCTGACTTCTATCGATCATAGCTGCTTTGCTTGCAGCAGCTTGTTTGTGAACGCTGATTGGTTAAGTGCTCTCCGATCAGGAAACCACTCCAGTCCAGTTCAATCGCATATTGTCTTTCGTTAAGAGTGTGATAGCATATGGAGTGATGTGTACGTGCGTCATAAGTCCGACTTCTACTTCAGCGTCTCGTTAACTACCTATACACATATGTGTACCACGAACATAAAAATATATTAAATCTATGATATCAGTGTTTAAATTCTGTTAGGCATGGATTCAACTAAAAACAGAGATCACGAGTCCTGACTGAACAGGCGAAATAACCTGCTACGGTGTAGTTCGCTTATGATGCATTCAGGCAAGATACTTCGCATTTCTTGTAGACCTAGTATTTAGCCTCTTGATACCTATGAGCAGTTATCACTGGAGCATCAATTACAACCCCAATGTCCTTACAATGCATGCTCATACGCGCATGTTTGTTTATGCGTCCAATCTCACATGAACTTATGAACACATCCGTAACGAGATTTTCCTCTGACTGAGTTTGGTCTAGACAGAACTAAGTCCATACGCACATTTCACCATTTGACCTTATAACACAACTGTCTCTATCAGCTTCATGTTGTGTCATCTGAATGCTCTGTTCTTGAGTCCCGATCATTCTGACCTCATATATCACGCCCAAATTCTTTATCATTGCTGGCATGGCTGCTTTCTATCTATTGATTACAATAATTTCGCTGTACTAACAGATGAGTTGCGAACGAAATGTCCGTGCACAAGACATCTCACGCTTTACTGTTGGCCTTTTTCAAATTTATATCGGGAAACCATTGCTTCAAATTTCACAAAACTAAGTCTGTCTCAGTCTGACTGTTATGATGACAACAGTACTTAGAGTAGTGTGAATGAACAGCGTAATTTTTCAACTCGTTAATAGCAACACTGTGGATTGTATGCGTTTATTTGAATGCGAAGAGTTTCTGCTGACTATGAGCTTACAGAGCAGACTCCATACGGAAACACTAAGTTTGCATCGAAACAACAGCTTCTGGTTCAGTAGTGGCATTCTCCCAAGCCCCGTTCAATTCGCGGTCGATGGCACTTCCGAGTTGAGAAATCCAAACTTTGTTTGTAAGGGGTTACCGCTATAAGTTCATGTGTAAGACGGCAGTAAACAAGTGTGGCCAGATTAGAAACAGGACAACTCGCAAGATATCAGTGCAGTAACATCGCCTAAACGTAACAACACACTTTCTTACATATGTATACCCACACTCAGATATAGGAATGTATAGACATATAAACGTGACAAATATTGATTTTTTTCCGACTGTATCAAAATCTATACAGTCGAAGATTAATATATACGTTCTGTTAATTTTCACGTTTCGAAACTCTCACTATTTGGTTCTGTTCAGAATTGAATATTTCACTCGCAGCCGCCCTGGCAATACCGGGTGAGTTCCTGTGGCCGATGCTAGAACAATGTTCTGTTTAGAGGCATAATAGTAAAACCATTTTGGTTATGTTTTACCTAGCAAGCCTGTTCGAGTTATTCTGTGGATATTTTACTAGTGTATTGAGGAGGAGCGATCGTATTGTACTATTCACACCACTGCTATTCAGCAGAGGGGCCAGGGCATATATTTTGACATTAAAGTGATCACAGGAAAAATACAAGAAGAAACATTGGAGTGCAGCATTCCAGGAAATGGTTCTCGGTACGTAAATGAACGTAAAGGAACTGAGCATTGGCATCTGTGACAACCCTGACGGTCTGGGACCAAAACCGTACGCAGATTAATGTTTTTTGTTTGTTGTCTTGTTGAAACGTATAACCCATGTTGGTTTCCTGAGTAAGTAACTCATACGTCATCCGCGTTTGTGGCTCACACTACTGGCGTAGTGGGAAAATTGAACTAAGACATGTGTTAAAAAACAACAAACGACTTCAAGAACTAGACACCAAAAATGAGCACTGTTTGCCGAATTTTAAGCGCTGCTGGAAAGTTGGTATATTGTCCTCAGCGTGGCTGATACTTTGATGAACTAAATCTGAAACACAATCCAACAACGGAATGTTTCAGCACAGTGTCACTCGCAGAGTTCGTACTGAAATTCAGTAGTTGCTAGTAGTAGGCTTGAGGCGGAAAAACGATAGTATTTACACCCTATCAAGACAACCAAATATATGTGCAATAAGTTGTGACGTAATAATTACACCAAATACGTTACCTCAAATTGCAGAACCTGCAATCATCATCTCCCTGTCCATCTGAGACTGACCCTGAAGCTTAAACTAATGCAAACTGAGCGATATTGAAACATATGATCTAAAATGTGTAGGCAACCTGATGTACCTACCTGTGCGAGTAGATAAATTTGGCCGCAGAGAATTTACGTCTGGGGTTGAAGCACTGGACCGACCAGTGGGGACAGTTTGTTGGATAACTGCTGGAGAATTTTCTATTTAATCCGATGACTCTTGTAAAGACACACCCAGTGAACACAGCGTTGATCAGTAAACTAGTCTCTCTCGGGTACTTACTAGAGCCGTGTTCAAAGAAGATCTGACGTTTGGTAAAGCAGACCGAAGGAATTTTGTTCCTCTTTGTTCAGGGACTTGAATTGTTAATGGTGGTAGGGTTCTACCAAGCCGTATGAGGAAGGAGGGGTGAAATTAAAAAACTACAATGTTTACAAGTAGGCTCACATAATAGGTTTGCATTTGAACAGCAAGCATCCGTTTGTGGTAAACACAGAAGGTACATCGAAATTTATCACTCAGTGGTGAGAACAAAGCTTTTACAGTTATGTCATTATCAATAGCTGGTGATGGAATAGCCACTGAAGCGATGAGAAAAGATGTGTCTCATTAGTGGATAACGATATTCAAACGAATCAGAAATTTGTACTAGGAAGATGGTCAGTTCTGGGGACAACTTGAAGCTAGATCTTGCTACGTTGGCAGTGCTGACGTTCATTAACCCATCTTCGTATACTTTCATTCATACTACACTGAATGTAGTGGTGAAAGTTTATTCTGAGGGTTACGTGCAATTCTGGGTGAAACAGACCAAACAAAAGACAGCTTACTACCCATTGACCCTAGTTTTTATCCTTGCCTGATAATGACGTAATTACTACGCAAAGATGAAGGGCGACACAACGAGATAAACACTCATGAAGTTTATACGCATCTCTCCGGCTAAACGAAACGTAAAAAACTATTTTATATCTACGACTCTACAACAGTAAGGTTACGTGTGGGCTGAAACGTTATATGTCATCATCTGCATGGTCTTCAACGAGTCTTCCGTTTTCGGTTGTCAGCACCTCTACTTTGGAATTTCATGAAGGTGGAATGATAAATTGACTAGATCGTATGCGTTGGTCCACCTGTAGTAACGGGCATTTTCTGAAAATCATTTGAAATATAAACTTCGTTGGTTAATATGTGCGAGAACTTAGGACGTGTGCCATCGTCTAATGTTCTCCACTAATAGCAAGCGATACGCCATGTAACTGATTATTTTATATGGACACTCCGTTGGACAAAAGAAGTTTGAACCTCCTCATCTTCGATAAGGATGAAATTTTTCCATCTTGATTTTTCACAACACATCTCATAACCACTTAACCCGGCCATCCTAAGTGTTGTGTTCTTATACGACAGCTATACCGATCGTCCATCAAGTGTGTATCTAGACACGAAATTCGGAGCCTGAACAAAACAGTGCCCCAAAACAGGCCCCATGACAGGATCGGGTTGACGAACAGCCTCAACACACCTGTGTAATCACACTCGGATTAGCTGGCACGGGGTTATGGTCATTTAAGTTGAAGCCGCTCGACTCCAACACACCAGTTTTGACAACCACGGTGCGCAATCAATAGAATCTGGCTGTTGACAAATAGACAAAGTAAACTTGTCAGTTCCAGGGCAGACAAACTGCGTGAGTCAACAGTTTGTGCACAAACAGGACCGGACGGCGAGTATTGATTAACATAGCTGTGGAGAAGGCAAGCAACTTCGGATTCCGATTACGCAACAACACTTGGAACGAGTAGGTGGGGTCAACAACGTGACCTGTTTTCATGATGTGCTTTTGTTTCTATTGGTGTTGCTATCCGCATGTCCTATATATCCCAATATTTTACATTCGTGACTGAAGAGAGTAAGCGAAATGTTAGCATCTCGCGACGTATTCTTCTATCGTTACTGGTGAACTGGATCAAGGGAACTCAGTGTTTTAAAAGTAAAATTAGATTGTTTTCCTAACAGAGTGTCTTTTCTCACAAACTTGTGTTTTCTAGACGAATTTGGAGTAAAAGAAATATAAAATAACCCAACCACCGAATTTATTAAGGATCTTGAAACCAGTCGCCCATGTATCCATGCTACTAAGGGAGTATACTAGTAAAAGGAGATTAGAATGAAGCAGTGTCCTGATTGGAGAAGGTTCAGCCAATCCGAGCTCACGCATCAACCGCTGCAAACGGAATTGTGGTCGGTCAGAGTCGACCAGTCGAAAACGGCGATCACCTGTTTTTCAGTGAGTATCAGATTCAAACGACTGAGTCGTAAAACATGGCAACGAACTGGCTAACCAAAACTTGAGAACGTCTGTCACTCAACAGCAATCGTTAATACTGTTGTTTCCCTATAAAATGGTGCTGTTTTTGTCAATAAAATGCGCTTGCTTTGTACCACTCAGAATGTTGGTGTTGTTCATTCGCGTCTTGCCTATTTCGGGCACAATTCTTGCCAAGACCCTTATCAGTGTGTACTGCTTGAAGGTGTGTTTGAGGATATCAAAAGACTGCAATCATTAACGTAATATTCAAACTGGTATTTTTTATACATACACAAAGTAATCTACCGAGTCCTAAATGCGCTATCCCTTCCTATTATCATCAGCTTATACGACTGTCCGTCCACAGTATAGTCATCTGTAAGACTACTTCATGGAGATGTGGTCCTCCTTAAAATTGAAACTCAGCGCGTGCACTAGCAACTCACAGTGTAGCCACAGTACGCTTTATCATTTCGAAGAGCAGTTGCATACGAGTGCAATTATATAGTTTCCCTCCCGGTAAATATCAAATGCTTTTACTAAATTATGTACACCATCCCCGAAAGGTTTCTTACGCTATCGACAGTCAATAAGCGAGATTTATTCGCGCACTTCACTGCAACTAAATGCCCAGTTAATATGTGATACATCCGAAATGGCTTGTCACATACAGATTGGAATCAGCACCCTGTTAATCAGGATTTCGAAGAAGAGATAACTGATAACAAATAGCCATTAACAAATCAAAACCAAACAATTCATAGATAAGTGAATATAATGCCAACAATTAGTCACTCATTAAAACGTAAATATCTATGTGATGAACGTAATGATTCTCGCTTCCAGTATTGCAATTCATAATTCTATAGTTGTTACACAGGTGGTTCATTCCGGTAGACCTTCCACGTCCCATCGTCTGCTGCATAATGAGAGGCAAGTAATGAGTCCAAGTAGAGTGTGATAACACATTTTCGGAGTGCTTCATTGTAGTAAACACTTCGGCAACGAAAGTTTTTGGCACAACTATGAACGAGGAAATGAGAACAAAATAAGTGCAGACAACAAGAAAGTTAAGTAATTGTCATTGTCTCAGCTAATAACTGTGAATATAATTAACAGTTAATTTGCGATTGCGTTGGTATTTACATAGTTAGGACAAAATGATGGTCGGAAACTTGGAAAAGAAACCAAGTTCGTTGTGGTTCAGATCGGTTGGTTACGACTGCCTGCCATTTCTTAAACCCATCAAAACTAACGGGATGAAACGTATGTTACAAATTTCTTCCATCACCAGTGGTGCTCATAGAACTGGTGGTCAACTGGCTGGTAGGACGAACGGTAACTAGTTCGACTCCCTCTACCTGATGAGTCAAAACGAGAATGTAGTCGATCTTGGAGTGTGGGTAATCATTAAGTATCATTATGAGATCAATTTCGAACTCCTGTGACCACTATCAGTGCAAAATATGGCAATTCGAGACGTACTGTGCCAATTCGCATAAGCGAGGTGAAAAACAGATTATAACTCAACACGCGTTGCTCGCTGGTCATTCACTTGTTCCCAAACAACAGCGGAGTTCTATTGCTCATGTAGTTTGGGTTTATATTACTCGACTAAATGCTGCTAAAAGTTAGAGTGAAGTCACCCCAGTTTTTAGTCTTCTTCTGTAGTTGTGTTCTGTTCAACGTCTTGAAAAAATAACATCTTAATAATCTGACTTGAACTGTTATTTTTATCTTGACATCGCTCAACCGAAATGATGTTTTCATTCACAAAACAGGATGTTATGATGACAAGATCCCTTGCTGATTTCAAATTATTCTCACAGTTAACGAAGTTGAAATTTTCTGGGTTCAAAGTCTGTTTCGTTTGTCGGAAATATGCGCGCAGTTTGATGTTCTCGAATTCAACGCTTTTGAATTGACAGATGTTTGGCAGTTTGCAAACAGTTTTATGATGTGCCAGTCTATTCCAATACTCTCAAGATTATGTGAACTACTGATAGTTGAACATTGACATAATATCACGCCTCAATAGTTCGCAATAATTAACAGCAAATATACATAAGAAACTCTTCAACGGTCGTTTGATAATTAAAGTGGGAGCTAATTATCTGTCGTCTGATTGACTAAATTCAAATGTCCTCAATTAGCTGTGGCTGATCAAAGAACAACGTTGTTCTAACAGCAATAATTACGTTTCGGGAATTCATTCCAATGATTTTATTGTAGTATTTGAACCGTGAATTCAACAGTTCAGTACACAAGCTGTAAATCAGTTGTCAGTAAGAAGTGTTTGAGTTCTGTGTATACAAACGTTAAAAACCGTAATACAACGTGTTGACAAAGTCAGCACCGTCAGCTCAATGATCGACGTGATAAACCAGAATACAACGTGATTGTACTAATAACTGATAGTGTTTATTGATCGCAGCTGTCGTATTCCCATAGACGTTCTAGTCGCCCCTTTTGAAGATAAGCACTAGAATTAGGTTTCGCTTTCATTTGAGCAGGTCAGTAGTGCATACCATTGCCAATAATCACTACTCACAAGCAAAAGTAACTGAGCGCTCGTGCACGATAACTCGGTCGCGTCTAGTGTGAGGTTAATGGCTCAGTTGTGAACACGGTTACCTCATGGAACCATAATTAGTTAAACAGGAAGTTACACGTAAACAAAACTTTGGCATTTTATCCAGGATGGCGCTACTTATGTTCCTCATTTTCACCAACTCTGCAGAATGTTAGACCATGTTATTAAACAAGGTCTCTCCCACACACTGTTCCTGCGCAACGTTTCAGAAAGACGGCGTTATTATTCAAATCTATACACTGTCTGGCAACATAAACGGACGGGACAATTTGAATCACTCAGATTGCTCAAATCTGACGTAAACGACATGACGCCTGCTTGCAATTTGCTTAACTTTTGCACGCACAATTGCCAGAATACATCTATATATGGTGAATTAAACGACTTTTAGTTGTCTAACGATTTCTAATGTTTGATATACAGTCTGTCTTGCTTTAGACGACTGACAGTGGTATGAGTGCAGACAACCGAAACAGATCACGCGACCGGAAAACATTTTGCTCAGGGAAACAAAATCTGTGGTTTAAGAGGTAATATATACTTGAACAGAATGTCACTGTGTGTTGAATGTAGGCCACTACGAAGCGCGATTCAGAAGGAATACATGCAAAAAATCTGTCAAACCAGAACAGCTTATCTTCTAGATTCTCAGAGTAGTATGTTTGTAGACTGATTGCAATCTCTTCGTTAAACTGTATGTTACCTAGCCAAGTGTTAGTAAGTTTTTGCTAGTGTTCTCATTGAGATTTTCGAGCAACACCGACTTTACGATAAAATCATTCATGCGGATGATTTCATACAGCGGTGAAGTTGATATACCTAGTTGGTCAAACTGAATGCCCGTTGTAGTAAGCTGTTGGTCTGTTCATCAAAATTTGTACATTATACCAACACAGTCGATTATCGCCGGTTATTACCGCTGGACTTCTGAATCACTCACTACTGTATGATCATGCTGGTGCCTATTATTCATGCCATTCTGACAACCATAGATTATAATTGCCAGTAGTAAATATCCTATCACGTGTTGTTACTGTTTGTGCTGTGGATAAGATAACGAGCGCCATCCATCTATGTTAGCACTCGCCTGACATATAGAAAGCAGTATCACGTGGAGGATTTAACGAACGTTCTTTGTGACAGCAAATTATTTTTTAAACTTGACCTAACGAACGCGTACTCATAAATTCCGTTGAAACTAGATCGTAAAGCGCTTACACCAATTAATTCGCCTTGGGGATTACTTCACTATAGTCTTCCGTCGTTTGGATTACCCGTCTTACCTGGAACATTCTGGACCACAGTTGATGAGGCAGTTGACGATTAACCGAGAGTAAAAACATATGAAAATGATGTAGTCATATATGCTGATAGAGCACCGGAATGGTTCTTTTCTATTCTGGATCGACTCAAGGATGAGGAAACTGCCATGAGATATTCTAAGTGCGTGTTCAAGTACGAGAATTCTCCTAGCTTCAATGTATGCTACGAAGGATACAGGCAGCACCCTGATCAGCACAAAGCTTTGGCTGCTGTTAATTCACCGAAGAATCAGGATGAGTTGCAATCAAGATGGGCTGTCTCCAGTAATTCTCTTGTTTGAAGCCAAATTTGCAATGAAGCATGGTCATTATTATCAGTTCACTCGGCGGAACCATGGGCGTTGGCTCAAAAAGCTGGGGGTCGTCTGCGAGAATTAATACAAGTTGTAATTAGAAGGCCGAAGTCAGCTCCATTTTTGTCTGAAGTTAACAAGTTGATTATAAATACATCCACTGTCGACAACGGTGCTGTTTTGGATCAAGTGGGATATCCGTATGGTAATTGTTGAATTAGTTAGAACAAGGATAATTACATACCCAATAAAGGCGCTAGCGACATTCTGGGCTATCAAAGTATTTCACAAATATTTGTTTGGTAGTAGGTACAAAATTGCTACAGATCATCAATCCCTAAAGTGTTCATTCGATCCTCACAAATCAGTTTGTAAATCATCGGGACAATGATGTAGCTATGGAGTCTATTCTTAACAGCCTACGATTATGAAATCGTTCATCTTCTTGCTAAATAGATGCCACAAGTAGACTTCCCCTCACGACATTCCAGCCTTTTAGCTACTGAGATTTGTTTCCTTGCCTTGTCAGCCGTTCCAGTAAGCCAAGAGAACTGGATCTAGACAAATGAAAACGGTATTTACCGCGATCACTGAGGGTCGATTTTATTTATTGAAAAGAAACATTTAGTAATACTTCAGAATCGTGAACAATTGCCTACATAACCTGATGGTGTGCTGTGTCGGAGAGGTCAGTTGATCATTCCACCTTCGCTACGGAATACTATATCAGGCAACTTGCACAAAAGTGACTAAGGCGTGAAGACGATGAACTCATTGATTTGACAGGTGTCTAGGTGGCCGCAGGTAAACTCGGATTTCAAGAATATCGCAAAGACTGTGATTGGTGTCTCAGCAAAATAACGACGAAATCGAAGTTTTGGATACTCCGGCTGGTCAGTCGCTTATCATGGCAACATGTGCATGCCGACTACTATGCACCACTTCTTGGTGAATATTACATTCTGGTTTTGATTGAATCGTACTCAAGGTTGCTGGAGTTATTTATTACAGCTTCATTTTCCATGTCATTTACCGGGCAAGCATTTCGTAGATGGTTCAGTGTAGAGGGAATTCTGCATGTCTTGTTGACTGACAACTGAATACACTTTTTTCCGTTGAATTGAAACGGCGGCTTGATAGCTTCGGGTGCCGTCACTTACGAACTACACCTCAGCATCCATGTTCAAACGGCGACTTAAACAATTTAATGAAAACGTCCACAAGAGCTGTAGGTACTACTAATTCCCAAACATCCAGTGATCTGGATACTTGTCGATAACTCCTAACTAAAGTACAGAAACGCAACCCACTGTCCAACGGAAAAGAACCCGGTGATGTTATTTGAACCAAAGCGCTTTGAGCATCACTCCATTGCATGAATACAACAGACGTGGTATAATTTCGGGGAAACGATCTGTGACCTGCCGAAGAACTGATCACGCACAAGCTAGGCAACGCCATAATAGAAATTACAGATCTGCACGCTGCCTCGAGTTATCAGAGATATACGGAACAGATTCAGTTGCAACGAGTTGAAAACAAAGAACTGAAAAAATAACAGAATATCTTGAAAGCGAACAATTTAATTTGACGAGAAGATCAGCACGATTAGCAGACGTGAATGCAAAGGCTTTTCGTGGGGCGAAAGGTGTTGGCAAAAATTTGCTTGATTCACCGCTTATCCAAACCTCGTAACACTAAACGATCACGCAAGGGACGAATCCAAACCTTGTTTTAGGATATATCAGGACTGGACGAAAGTTTTCAATGTTACATCTTTCGTTGTTCGCCAAGTTCCTCATTCTGTATTGCGCAAATCAGATTCCAGCTTGTGACGTTGCATGACCCATCCAGAACAACCAGTAACAATATCTGACTTTTCTAATACTGATGTACACCTGTAAATCCGTGCTTTTGTTAAACTGATAACAAATACTTAATGAGCCAGACCGAAGTCTGTTCTTCATTACTTACACGAGGGTTTCAATTTCTAAATTTCCAGATTTCCGGAGCTACTGGAAGTGGTTCAACACCATCCATTCATGTTAGTATTCGCACGGCATATTGAAATGAGTATCATATTGCTCATTACACTCAGCAGTTACGTTATCGTCATGGTTCTTCTTTCTTCGACACGGTTCTTTGTAGGGCCAACCACCAAAGCTTTTAACTACTCACCTTCAGCCTATGGCAGTGGCTACATAAGTGGACGGAAATGACTGCGTTCCATTTGACAGGACATAACGAGAAAACCTGGCGAATCTGACAGAAAACACGTTGAGCATTGATAGAAAAATTCCAATAATCGAAAAGTAACGCGCCGCATTATCTTCGGAACTTTTGGAGACATGCGCACTTGAGAAGATTGCAGCTAGTTTGGATGCTTAAATCATAGACTCTTATTTTGAGAATCGACTGTAGAGGCAAAATAAACTGCATCTCGTGTCCGAGACCTTGATTTATAACCAACAACAACACCAGAATGTAGGTTTCCCTAGAAAATTTCAACGTTTACTGTGGGATGACAATGCGTGTTAATTTGGTGAATGAGACCAATTCCACTCTTCATTACACCATAAAACAAAAACGGTGGCTAACGAAAAGCGAGCACGCGCCATAATGGGAAGCAGTCCCGGTTGAAGTCTAAATACAAGCGACATCACCGTTGATTCCGAAACGATGACATACATGGTCGAACCAGGTTCCCTTACCAAAGAAACATGTCAACAACAGATACAATCCATGCCAAATAAAGTGCGTTGAATGTCCACATGCATTCTAGTTATAACTTGTGAAACGCATCACTTCATTCAGCTGTTAATGAGACATTCAACTCAGCACATTTCGGTGACCAACAACTTACACTCTCTCCTCATTACCTAATGCTTAATCCCATCAAGGAAAATTGGTGCATTGCAAAATGTGATGCAAGTCAGCTCGTTGGACAAGTATGTCAGAACATGCTAATAAAGCGAAATGTCACAGTCCTCTGGAGAATTTCAAAAACGCGGTGAGTCATGTTGCTGAACGATAAAAAAGTATTTTATCATCAGAAAGAAGATATATATTGCGATATTTTAACACAGATATATACCATGTATGAAAGATAAACAGGGGTATTCAGGGAATGGACACGCATACGTACACACTAGGTTTTATGTCATCGACACTACGACAACCCGATAAGTTGTATTAACCAATTCTGTACTTATGACGCCGGCTGGTGTGTCTTGATCAACATAACTCTACCAAAGTTCAGGTTTTGGTGGTCGGATTGCGTAAAAATACGTGAAATAGACTAACTGGCTTGCTGTCATAACGTGTCTAGCAGTCGATGATGCCAGATTTTGAGTAGCTGATTCACAGGTTTGAGATTGTTATCACTAGTCGTTTTAACCATTTCTGACCAACCGCTTCGAAAAGCACAACATCAGACTGTCTAGTGGTCAGGTCGATAAGTTAGTTGCAGTTAGGTTTGCTCGAAATTTTCTGATGGAAACGATCCATTGTTTGTATACATGAAGGAAGTAATTTCCATGAAACGATGGACGTGTTATGTGAAATTTATGTGACAATTTGGTAGTTCACTCAAAACTGGGCATCGACCGCGTTGTGAATTTTCTTGTTTTAATCGTGAATGATCTACACTGTACACAAATATATAGTCTACACACAGCTGTCTATTTAGTTTGTGGTACGAATGCAAGAATATTACTAGATTCACAATGAGAACTGGATCAATCTTAACATTGTTAGTTTCGGAAATGGTGCACTGCAGAAAACAGGAATGCGTTTTGGATCGTTAGGTTGAACCTCACTAATGGACAAGATTAATTGGCAACCGATTAGAAAATGTGAAAGGAAAGCTAAACTAATATCATATTAGAAGGCTGAGAATAATCTCTCTAATACTGGCGAGGTGCACTTACTGTAACGAGCACAATAGGAGAGTACATGGCTGATATTCTTTAACGCATCTGTGGAACCCGTCAGCTTGTGCAAACTGTTGTGAATGGTCAATAGCCACAGAACCGTGGTATTTTTCAACATGAATTGGTTGATTCAATTGACCCGTGTTGTGAAACTCACATTTATCTTCTTTTTGGGAGACCCACGTGCACCATGAATACTGCCCGTTTACCCCTTCACATAGATGGCCACAGCTCCATCATTTTCTGTCACCTCGCCGAGTGTGAACTTTTCTTTACCAAT
>JTDE01006910.1:24553-36073 GCA_014338405.1 Paragonimus skrjabini miyazakii | reverse complement strand
AGCAATGACATGAACGATGCCTAAAACTAGTGCTGGCTAAAAATAGCTTATACTCAGCGCACAGCTGCAACAATCGCCCACCATTATCGGACCGATGTGACGCTATCCCAAACCCGCCACCCAAACGAGATTCGGCCTCACTAAGGCGGCCGACCTGAACATTCATATCTCCCACTAGAACGACTATATCGGAGCTACATGTCGACCGGAGGAAAGCGGCCAGATCTGAGTAAAACGCGTCTTTGACGCCGACGTCACTACAGTCAGTAGGAGCGTAAGCAGACACAATGAATAAATTTCTGAAAGTCTTGTGTCTATAGTTGGTCTTAACGGAACCTGCCAAGTGGACAGCACAAAGTCTACTATTAACAGGAATCCAATCAATCAATGAGGCTGCAGCCGTCGTGCTAAGGACTATGTCTACTCCAGCCCGACCTGTAACGGCGGCTATGGAGTCACCCGAAGTGTATAACCAGTATCGGGTAGACAATGCGGGTGCTGTTAGTTCCATATGTTGACTACTATCCTGGATTCTAGTCTCTGAGTTACAGCAGACATCGACATGCAACGAGTCTAACGTTCGTGCAAGAGCGGCCTGTTGACCTATTTGTTTTAGAGTGCGAACGTTGAAGGCACCTATACTAATTCGCATTCTGGGTGTAAGCAAGGGACGAGGGAGGCCTGAAGCTAAATGGCAACAGACGGAACTTACCGGCTCAGTGTTACCACGGCTAGCAATATCTGTTGTGGGACCTGTGGAGTAACTGTCAGAAATGGAGGCTGGGAGGGGCCTGAGAACTAAATTTGATAGGACAGTGGGGGAGGGGTCAGCAGTAGCATGTTTTCGCCTATCCACCCTGCTGTATGCAGCAGATAGGGCGACCCGGTCTATACTGCGAGACGGCCGATGCAGTATGGGATTACTGGAATTGTGACTATTCATGGTTGTGTGTGGGCTGAGATACTGCCAGGGCGCCCAGACCTAGACAGGAGAACGATTAGTGTTCTCAACCAAAGCCTTTGGCTCAAAAGCCTATACCGCAAGGCAGCGGGTGGGCGGCAGTGTACCAGAACTGGTACGTTTTCCGGAAGAAGATGCCAACCTCCTTCCAACCCTCAACCTGGAGGACCAGGAGACTGGTTTGTCAGACCTCTACCTATTGGCCTGCCTGGCATGAGTGACTCTATCGGTGTGCTGGTCACACCGTCCAGTTTAGCCCAATAGGTCATAGAGATGCGCAAATCGTCACACCGCGTCAAGGTCCAGTCTCGTTGTGGGTTGTAACTCGTGGTCCTACCAGTGGCTACACCCCAGTCGTGGAAGAGTTGTCTCAATTCCTGCGACATGAATGTAGATCGCCGAACAGAATGAACGAATCTGGGTATTCCAAACATGGGAAAGAGGTCACTTAATCGGGTAATGACTGGATGCAGACATATCTGGGCACGGGAAAGCGAACATGAAGCAGGAGACTTTGCCACTTACACTTAGTATATAATTATTTCGAGTGGAAGAGGAAATCGATCCTTTGAAATCAATACTAAGACGTTCAAAGGGCTGTGTCACTTTAATTGAGGGACTATTAGAAAGATTAGAATTTCGGTTTGGAACAGACAGATCATTGTTGGATAAAAGACTTGACATTATCTAGGGAGAAAGGCAAATTCTTTGTTCGAATGAAATGAGACAAACGAGTAATTCTGGAGTGGCTGAGAGAATCATGGAGCTTTTTAGTTTGGTCGATGGAAGGAGTTGATGCACAAAATGCTCGAGATAGAGTATCGGCCGCAGGATTATCTGAACCAGGGCGATAAAGAACATCATAAGAGAATTGAGATAGTTCGATCCGCCAACGTTGAATTTTATCGTTTTTGATCTTACTGGCAATTTTCGTATCATACATAAAGGCAACAGAACGTTGATCGGTTAGCAGCTTGAAATGTGTTCCAATCAGGTAATGTTGCCATTTCTGGATAGCTGCATAAGCTTCCTTTCCAAAAGCGGAATGGTTTCGTTCAGTTACAGAGAGATTACATGAAAAAAAGGCCTCGGGGGGGGGCACTGATTTAATGTGGCGGAGATGGCTATATCTGAGGCATCAGTTTCAACGACAAAGGGAACATCTCTGGCGATGGAAAAGAGTGAGGCTTGCACCAGTTCGGATTTAAGAGATTCGTGGGCGGAAAGTACATCGTTAGGTAGGGGAGAGCTCTTGTTGATAATCAGTGGGTGGATTTTATCTGAGAAGTGGGAGAACCACTGAGAATAGTATGAGAACATCTTAACCACTCTTTGTTGTGCTTTCAAGTTTTCAGGTGCATGCAGCTTGATTAGCGCCCCGAACCGGTCAGGATCTGGTCTCACGGATCCTTTAGATATTTCGTAACCCAACAGACGAATTTCTTTGGTAGCGAAAAAACACTTGTTTCGATTTAGTGTCAGTCCGTATTTTTCAGCTACTTGCAAAAACCGACTGAGATTAGTCTCGTGACCACTCGCATTAGTCGACGTTGACAAAGGTTCCCTCGAGCTTTTTCGATGGATCAGGTCGTCCATCGCTCACTGGAAGCATGCAACACCATTGGTCACTCCAAAAGGTATGCGGCGGAATTAGTATAGGCTTTTGCACGCTTCAAATTGCTGTATATTGTCTTTCGCTTTCGTTAATGGGTATTTGGTGGTAAGCGCTCTGGAGATCCGGCGTACCGAAAACAGTGTACTGTGAAATTTTCTCTACCATATCATCGATACGAGGGAGGGAATAAGCATCCAGGTAGTTGGACCGATTAATAATTTGGCTATAATCGACGATCATTCGACGTTTATGACGATCGTTGGTAGTGACTAATACCTGTTCACGTCACGGTGATCGCGAAGGTTTGATGATGCCGTCTTGTAACAATCTTTCGATCTCGGTCCGAATGAAAATTTCATCACGGTGACTATGTCGTCTCAAGTTGGTAGGATTGAACGGCAAGAGGCATCGAGTTGAAAGAAGAGAGAGGGGCTGGGAGAGTAGCGGCAGCTAGGCCACAAAGTGAAAATGGGGGTTGAACACCCTGACAGGGTATTTCTACAGATTTGTGTGGCTGTTGGAAGTCATGCCCTAATAACACATCAGCACACAGATTTGGGAGGATGGACAATTTAACATTCCTGTAAGATGTACCTTTGTGGACTGATGAAACAATACAGTGGCCTTTGGTGTTACTCGTTATTCATGTGGACGCCAGAACAATTTGGCTACTTGATGGCAATTTTGTCCATTGATTTCGGAGTACGACCGCTTCAGAAACATAGCTTTCTGAGGTTCCTGTGTCAGCCAGCGCTTGTAGGGTTATCCTATTGATTACCACTTCAGTGATGGCTCTGGTAAGGCTAGTTGGAGCTGCAACAGTGGCGGTAGAGGAGGTGAGGAATGGAGAAACTGATGCCGTGTGTTTCGAATGTGGTAGTGGCCCCGTTTCCCACACGATTTACAGTCTGAATCTCTAGCTGAACACTTGTGGCAAGGGTGTCGTTCATATCCACAGAAAAAACAGTTAGTTCGGGATATAGCTAGTGTAGTCTCGTAATGACTGTTGGATTTCTCGGCAGCATTTGGTGAGGCGTCGGTAGCAGCCACGTTCTAAATTGAAAGTTGAGATTGCACGAATGAATGTGATGGTCGTTGTGCCAGGTCTAAAGCCTTCGTTTGATCGTAAGCAGTTTTCACGTCTAAGGTTTTGGGCTTCAGCAATCGTTGTTGAATCGAGTTGGATGAGAGTCCACTTATGAAGGCATTGTGGATAGCGCCTTTTGATTTTGTTCCGCGCTGACAACTTTGAATTGACAATCCTTAGCAATATTCCAGAGTTTTTGCATAAACTGGTCGAGAGTTTCATTGGGAGCTTGTTTACAGGTTGTAAGAAGGTGGCGTGCAAAAATCTCATTCTTTTGTTGTACGTAGAGAGAGTGGAGTGGTGATAGCAGAATGGTAATCAGTACAGTGAGAGATGAATTTGTATTCCGCGGGGAAAGGCTTTAATTAACCAGAAAACGAGGCATGTGATCTACAACGTATTACTCAGAATGGAAGATTAGAATGGTATATGGAAGAATCAGTATGATAGGGAAGAGGAGAGTACGATGTAGAAGTAAAATATGACAATCATCATATAATGGAACACTGTTTAAGCAAATTCATTGTTGACGTGGTGATAAAGGTTAAGTAGAGTACGCGGCCCCCTTGTGTATATATCGTTAGTTACGTAACGTGGCAGCGTTTATGGGAAGGGTCTCTATAAAATCCATCGCAACATCTTGCCAAGAAGTCGTGTGACAACCACAGAAGTATTAGCCTTAGGTCTGTCGCATCTTTGACACTCAAGGGTCTCATAATATGACGATTCTGAAGCACGGAGAACCATGTAAGAGAGGAACAGGCAGGTTTCCGGCACGGTTGCAAATGTATCCATCAAGACTTCACATTGCAACAGACACTGGAACATCGACACTTTTTCTAGCGAACGGTCGTCGTGTTTTCTAATCTAATGGTTCGTCATCATCAAACGGCAATACGTCAGTAGTTCTCACTGTTGGTTAACTGCCGCATAATCATATAGTAAAAAGATTACCCTATACAAGATGGGAAGAAAAAAGAAGTGGAGGGGAAGGGATCCAACTACTAAAGGTAGCTGTGCCTATATATAACCATTCGAAATTTCAGCGCCTACACCTTGCAAACAAACAACCCAGCTGTAAGTGAAAGTAAAGCTTCATCAGCAAGGTAGCTTCCTTACGGTTTTGACTGCCTCGCGTCACTAAGTACACTTAGTTTACAGACGACTCAGCAACACTGACAATATTCACGCCACTGAGCCCGACTAGCCGCCATCCCGCCTAACGTCCCCAGCCACCGATTCTGTGAGTCACGAGGTCGCCAACCCGGGAAACAAACTCGACCTACAGTAACCAACCCCTTCGTGAACGATTCTATTTCTACACGCTAGATCACCATCTATCCACCTCGCACCTTGCGCCAGTCGGCCGCAGCATCGGCAAAGAGTGCTCGGTGTGGTAAACGACTAGCTGGCTTCCTTAGTACATGATCTAGCTGTCTACGTCTGTGCAAATTTAAGAGCCGAAAAAAAGAATTTGGGTAACAGTCGCTACCATATACTTCTTTCCTAACCTATTCGTTGCTTACTTGTTACTGCCATCCGACGCGATTGACCGAACGCAGACGTCGATGATCAAATGCCTGGAGACGGTTCACGTCTTCTACCTTAAGCGATCAAGTTTCACAGCGGTAAAATAATGCAACCCTCACTGTCACCCCATATACGCGATCCTTAAGATTCAGAGATGTCTCTGTGTCATCACAGGTTTCACAGATTAACGAATACCGCCCTAGCCGTAGAGATACGAGTTTCTCTTTCATTCCCTACACCTCCACGGCCGCTGATGCAGCCTCCCAGATACATACCTCGGTCAACAATCTCCTTGACTTCATTATCTAACATCTGACCTACGTGATCACAGCAACCTTGTAAAAGCATCTTTCACTTTGACGCTGCCAAGCGCATCCCGAAATATTTAGCAAAACGCGGAATGGCGCCTAGCATTGTTTGTGCTGCCTGGGAAGGGTCAGACAGCAATACCTTGTCGTCAGCATAATCAAGATCAGTCAGTCTTTCATTAGGTAAAAGATCCATGCCGGCATATCATTAGTGCCACAAACGATCTTCCATTGTTTTATCTGTTGGTGCGGAAACTGTTAGTTCACCGTATATCCTAATCTGAACTGAAGTATGGGAATAATCCGCCGGCAGTATGTTCACATATTTGGTCAGTACACCTCTGCATTTAAGTAATTCTAAACGTGTAGATCGATTCGTCGAATCGAACGCACCTTAGTGGTCAAGAAATACCATCATTGTTGGCTGGTGATACACATGATGCTGCTCCGGAATTCGACGAAGAGTAAAAACTTGATCAGTGCATCCCCGCCTAGCACGAAACATTGCCTGTTCCTTGCTGATGTTCGTCTCTCGAGCTGCAATGAGTCGACGAAGTACAATGGATGACAGAAGATTGATGATGACTGGGGACAAGCTAATTCCTCTATGATTTTTGCAAGAGCCCATAACACCTTATTTGAATATGGGAGCTACCATCGAGTTGTCCCAACACGGAGAGATAGTCTCCGTGGTCCTCACAATTTAAAATAAGTGAACCAAGATTTCTACTAGTCCCTCTCCACTGTCTTTGAAAAGTGCCAGCACGAGGTCATCTGGATCAGCAGCCCTATTACGTTTGACAGTCGAAATGCAAACGCGACCCTTAATCTTACTCAGTAGTCCTAACCCAACTAACCACGACACTACACTACACGTTTCTGGCGGCAACACAGTAAAAGCAGGAGACCAGTTAAATTGACGTTCAGTGTTCCGCCCAGCGCTCCAACCTTCTAGACTTCATCATCACCATCATCATAGTAGCCATAAGCTTCACCAAAAGGTACTGTGGCTCGGGCCGCCGCTCAACTCAACAGTGACGTGGAACATTCTGGAAGACGTTTGAAAATTAATAAAAGACTAGGTGTAAGAACTATAAATGGTGCGGATGCAGATACAGTATTGCTGGCTATATAGAATCCTCACAAAGAATAACTTAAATGTAGATTGTGAAACTAAAGAAAAATTTCAACGTACAAAGTAGAAGAGGATGAAAGATAGCAGGGAGAGCTATTAATCTGCAGAATCATAACGAGGGTGTTTAGTTGGTACGCATAGAGTGTATGTGACAGAGTTAACTTACTTGTGTTACCACTAGGGTGAAAGCAAACACAAGTACTATTCGGGTGGAATAGAATCAACGGGATAATGATGATAACACCCTACTGTTCCCACACAGACGTCCGTGTAGTCTCTTTCCGTCGTCCGATCAGTTGATAATCATGATCTTTGTACGAGCGTTTAGTCAGCTTATGCTGTACTTTCAGAACCAGATGGATTAAGCGATGCTTGCTTGTGAAGGTCGTTGTTATAATGGAGACAATTCTGTCGCACAAGTACAGCCTTTTAGGCGCACACTCCACGATAAGCCTTCGCAGCTTCTGCTATGTGTTGCCAGTGTGCATTCATTTCTCTTGTCAGTTCGTTCACCGTTGCTACCTGCTAAGCGTTCCCGCACACCTCCGCTCAAATGCTAGTTATACCACACTCACAAGCGCTTGACCTCTGAGAGAATAGCAAGACGAATTGGACGGTAACAACGTGATCCTAGTCTCGATGATTATTTATAATACACGTCGGTCTAATAAATGGCGCCGTCTGTGACTGACTGCGATGAGATCGATTTATATCATTGATTGAGATGCGCATTACGACTTCCGTGACTCGGTGTTTTTGGTGTTAATTTACCACGTTCATTGTGCAGTGGGAACGAGCTGTGCGTATTTAAAAGTGTTTTCATTGTTAATACGTGGTGCTACGATACGAGTTGTACCACCCAGCCCCTTCTCGTCTAAAGATTAGGTGACCAAGTCGTGCATTCAACTCATCCGCTAGCTCGTTGATGGCCGAATGTCTAGTACGCTTCGGAAGATCGGCGAGTGTATCATATAATGCAGTCATGGTATCCTCTGAGCAATGCCATTAGAACGTATGCCGATCTGATTTGGATCAATGAACCGATATACTCAGTGCAATATCACAGACACCGTTAACTTGGATTCAACCGAACATGCTTCGCTCGCCTTTGGAACTAAATACGATTGCAACTATGGGTTGATTTTGAGATTCGACTTCAGCACCTCATTAGGCCCTGATAGAGAAACGTTTGGTTCGGCTATCATCTGGAAGTGAGCTGAAGCGAATAATCGTTATGATAGTCGATCCTTGCCTCAGAGACAGTTTGTCAAGCTCCAGACATGGGAGAGTACTTTGTAGGTCAGCTTGTTTACTCATTTGGGAGTGTGGACATTAAAAATGTCAGTGATTGTCGGCTGTCTTTAGCAAGCATTTATCACCTGAAGATGTACAAAGGTCGGAAGCATCTGGATGCAGAATAATAAGAATAAGTAACAATTGAGTGATGTCTTCGTTGGTAAGTATATTCTGCTTTTTTACATGGTAACCAATCTTACCCGCTGCATTGACCTGTAGAGATATTCTAACTATGGCTCCGACTCTATTTGTTAAATACGTCTTGTATGCCAAAAGTGAGTCATCATACGGAAAACGATTACACTAATCGGCTTGTGTATCGCTTTGCTGATTGCGTAGGGATACGTACGTATTAATGCAAACAGTAGGGTTGTTTTTGATAATTCTGCATGAGGCGAGAGAGATTCAGATTGGTTGCTGTCAGTCAAGTGTACCCCAATAGTTCACTGCTTCATCGTCATCTCCGGAAAACATAGGGCTTCTCTGGGACGTTTGATGCAATCTTGATTAGATCTGTGAGTGGTAACAACGAGGATAAGGTATCGAGTCAAGGCAGCTATATGCTCTATGCACTTCCAGAGATGGGTTTTCACCTCCATATACATTCACATTCTCACAAGCTTAAGATACTGCAATTTAATGTGCTCAGATTACACAGTGGTAATGGTGATGTTATTCATGAACAATTCAGTAGGCGGTCACATTTGATGTTAATCGAAAGAATCTATTGATTAGAGCTCGTAGTTGATTGAAGAACGAGAAAAGTGGACTATTGTTAGAGTCCAGATAAGTTTTGAGTAGTAACAAAAGAGTAAGATTGATTGCACGTAAACCTATGTATTCGTCTGACTCTGGCTGGCAGATCCGAACTGAATAATCCAGTTATATCAGATTTTAGTGTTAACATTTTCGTGCTTTGTAGCTTACTGAGGGACAATAGATTCAACGAATCATCTACATACAATTCCTCCACTACTTTTTGGATATTGAAAGACACTGGTGAAATGTGAAATTATCATTTGACACTAAACTGAAGAAAACTACAGACGTACCGTACATTTGATGTTGAGCACAGTTGTGTTGATTAGCCAACTCACTATTTGGTGCGCATTGGAAGAATACTGAGGATACTGGACTTTGTTGAGTACATCATTAACATGAAACGACCACGTTTCATTTTTGTTCATAGTAATACTCAGATATTTAACACAAACGTCCGTCAAAGATCCGCTATTCATATGAGGTGATAGGCTGTTGGTTAAACGTTCCTTTGGTGATTGAACGCGTTGACACATATAGTGTTAAACGATGAACTGTGAGACTGTGGTCCACCTAACACTTTGGACCAACTGTCTAATTAAATGGACGAAGTTGGAGTGACTTTTGATTGGAAATTGAGTAGCCATAACTAGATGTGGATGCCATGTAGAGTGAGAATAAGAACGGAGAAAAAGTTGGATTTTGAAGAATACCATGACATGTAATGCGTGATGATCAGACAATTATCAAATCGGGTTGCTTGACCGCGTTCGATAAAACAAACGAGGAACATGTAGAGTGGTCCCTCTGTTCCAGTGCTATCAAGCCCATGGGTATTATTTAAGAAATATTCACGGACAACCTTATGTTTGCCAACAAATACCAACAGAATAGAACAAACCAAACAAGCGGAAGCACTACGGTTGGAATATAAACAACGGTAATCACATTGATTAAAGTCCACGGAGGTTCGCTTAAGGTTTCCTTCTAGCTTGAATTGGTTTTCTAAAGACTCTTGGTGTCGTCAGCTTGCAATAAATCGGGCAAAATTTGGCAGCTGCCGTTCAGGGTTTTTAGGGTGGATGCTGTTCTCCAATAGTTACCAGAGTTATTAATGAGCAGTATGGCAAATGTGTTAACTGTTTGTGAAAATTCGTGCTTCGGCTGCATTTCCACAAGCGGCAGTTGCCGCCTGCCCTCTGGTGTTATGTACTGTACCAGCTGACCTACGAAGCCACATTGGGAACCCAAAAATTTTCCTTCGGGTCTTCATTGCCAAGATAATCATTAACTTCCTTTGAGATACCCCAGTTCAACATTTTTCTACAGCACATACTACTAATGAATACCAAAAGTTATCTTCCTTGGTTTAGGGGTGTTTTTTTTAATGCGCATCTTAGGAACGTAATCGGCGTCATTGGACCATACATCCTAAAAACTCTAAACTGTACCTTTTCTATTAAGCTCCAATTCTCCACTAAGGATTTGTCATTTCCCTCTCGTAAAATTATGGTTTCTTTCTTACAAATCTCCCTTTGCACTCACATTCGCTATATCATACTTTTAAAATAACTGAAAAATTATGCACATGTTCTAGTGACCTTGATGTCTCTTCTTTGTAAGGAAATATTGTTTTTGGTTTCGTACACTGCGAGGTAGTGACCATTTCAAATCCACTTGGGAATGTTTTGAACGGTAAACTAAAGCGAGTCGTTTATTGTTTAAAAACTGTGTTGGTTCGCTTATATTGTGTTACCGCCGGACTTGTTCATATTAAAAGTTAACGGGCCCCATGTGATCAAACTTGAACGCACCACAAAATAAATTGTAGTCTCCAAATCACTTTTAGGGTGTTTCCGCTCTATACCCTCAGTTTACTTATTTCCAACCACGGGAAGACAACAGTTGTTCCTCGGGGGCCTTTCCAGGAAGTTCTGATTCCTTTGATGGAGACGATATGACGACCGGATTAAACACGTCTAGAGAACCGGGTTCGAATGATTCTGGTCAACGTGAACGTCTGTCTGCCATGTCAGCACTTCAACGTAACGGCGGCTCCACACCTGAAGATGAATCGGCCTGTGCATTCCCTCCAAAACGCGTCCTTCGTTTTGTAAGCCCGTTTTGTACGCTCATACATAATGTTGTTTTTGTTTCGAGATAGTCTTTGATCGAGTATATGTTTTATATTTAACACAAGGATTACAGGAGCGGCAAACTTGCCATATTGTGAGAGGACAAAAGGTGTAACATGTAACGTGCGGTAGAAAACTGATGTGTCTTCGCCGTGTCTGACAGCATCCTCACCCAAATATGTCCTTCGGATTCCAGCCAGGAAATTGAGAACGCCCTACTAAAGAAAACTTCGCAGTGATTGCCTTCATAATCCGAACCCAAGAGTATAGATGGTAATGAAAAAGTAGACATGAAAATATTTTGGGGAACTATCGTGCGTCTTTTTTGGCACCATTTTGCTACTTTCCAGTTTGTTTTGGCGTGAGGCTGAAACCGATAGCTCGTAGACTACAAGACGTGTCACCGTGCAATGTGTCATTTCGCACGTAAACTATGTAGCCAAGCTTTCCACACTCAAAGCATGACCATTCTGGGTAACCGATTATCAACTTGAAATTGGTATCACTAGGCTATCTCTGGCTGTTATGTAATCACAACTGTAAATCATACATCATGCCCATATGACCCCAGCCTTCTTATTTCGGTAGACTTCTTTTCATCCGGTCCATCCCGGAACATTACTGGTGAATGTGAATGATGTCCAGTTTACCTTTACCAACTTCCCCTGCTATTTGCCAGTAGTCAAAATATCTC
>JTDE01006910.1:6310-18782 GCA_014338405.1 Paragonimus skrjabini miyazakii | reverse complement strand
GCGTTGATGCGGTCAGCGACTGCGACACAGACACCGTGCTCCCGAGCACCGTCTGTCGAGTAACCTATCCAGTAGAAGGTGTACCTACCACCTGGTTCCCATAACTTACCTTGGTCCGCAAGCCTTATCTCGCTGAAGGGTGCCACGTAGCGACGCAGTCTCATCGTGATCAGTGCAATGCGCCGTTCTGGCCGTCCTTTGGAGCTGCATCGATCCAGCAGCGTGCGCACTTTCCATGCTCCAACACAGAGCGTCTTGCGTCCCCGGGCCTGTTTCAGGTTGCTCTTCGGGTTATTGAAGCTTGAATGAGCATCTGCTCAGGGATTAATATTGGGAGGGGACAGTGTGAGGGTGAGTGGTTGGCAGTAGCGTAGTTTCGCCTATCCACCCTGTCATGTGCAACAGATAGGGCGACCCGGTTTTTCCTGCGCGGCGGCTGATGCAGTATAATATGTGGTTTATTTTGTATAATCATCGTTTTTGTGGGCATCGGATACTTCAAGGACGCCCAGACCTAGACAAGAGAGCGATTAGGGCCCTCAACCAAAGCCTTCGGCTCAAAAGCCTGTACCGCAAGGCAGCAGGTTACACACACGCACACATGCATCAGCATCAACCATCCAGAACAGGCTCGACAGTCACAACCCAAGACATTCAGCACATTCACATAGAGATAATACTGCACAGACAAACTAATCACACATACAGAATCAGATCAGACAAAAAAGAAAATAACCTACCGAACCCAGACACAACACACTGGCACCATACACAACGGACGCATCTGTCTTTTGTCTGGCTGCTCTATTTTGGCTAATCTGTCGTGGTTGTGCCCGGAACGATCGAAGTGGCAGCCACCACAGGCCCGTGGAACAAACAGTGCATAGTGATGATGCTAGGTAGCAGAATAAGGCACACACACTAGAAATGACTTTTGTATGCCACTGGTAACGGAAGTTATGATTAAAATGATAGTGCACCGAACACCCAGTAGGTTTCTTCACCTTAGAGACACTTAGAACACTATTTAAGATAGTCCCCTTCAATGCTTGAACATTTATGGAAATAGACCAACGGGCAGCTCCTGCACACACTTCGACGATCCTCGTCCTCGATGTTTACCGTCCTGCTTAAACACGGCTTCAAGGTTCTTCCACAGTGTTTCAGCTTCATTTTCCATCGACCGTTACACCGTTCGAGTACAATGTGCGTTTGTTTCAAAATTTTGCAGCTCAAGCCACGGTTGGAATTGCTTTAAGTGCATACGCAGGGAAGACGCTGCTGGATTGAATACCGTCAGTAGCCGTCTTTACGTTGTCAGACTGGAAGAGACTGTTAAATAATCGAGTGACATTCTTTACATACGCTGTGTGTTTGTTGATAGGACATACTCCGAACGACTGTAGTCTGAACTTGGTCAAAAATTATTTTTACCAACAACTCATTAACCTTCTGTACATCAGGCGGGGCATGAAAATGCGGAAATCATACCAGCGTTACATTTAACGTATATTGGTAAATGTCACTTGAGCTCTCTCCATACCGTGTGTGATGTCTTCAGAAGTTTCACCAATGCTGATGCAGCTTTCGAGGTACGGAAGTGTTTCAACTACCTCCAACGACTCGCTTTGAATTGTGGGAACAGCATCATTTCACTTCCTGACAAAGTGTAACTACAATTTCGTCCACGATCTTCGGGGTTTCTCAGGAACTCTGGCATTGCATGTAGTCTGAAACGATAAGTATATACATTTAGTAAGCATTTTCACTATTTACTACCGGAATTGCTCACCCCATGGTGATAATTTACTGTGTGTCTACTTGGAACGGGGATCATGTTTGCCACATGAGTTGAAAACCTTATTTGACATATTCAGACGAATTTACGTCCCGAATTCAGTTGGATGTGAAATAGAAGATATCCAGAAAAGTAATAGCTTCTCAAAGGTAATTTTCAATATCCGCAATAACCAGAATAAATTATGGCATCTCATGAAATACGTCTCCCTTCGTTTCATTACTGGTCTACTATAATAATGGGCCAATGTGCGCTTTGGAAAGCAGATGACAAACCGCTCAGTCTGGTGTTCTGATTCATTGGACAGTCTCGAAGTTTACGTAAACAAGACGGATTAACACTTTCATTAATATTGGGCCGAACGTTCTGTCGAGTAGTTAGCATAGATAATCTGAAGTTCTTCTGTTCGCTGACTACGAAGTATATTCTGATAACAGTCACTTAGTTAATCCGGTTACGTCGTCCACCGCGTTGTGAAGTGTAAACCCAAATGTGTCAGCGATCAGCCGATCATTGTTGATTATGTCTTATTGACCAGTTCCTTGTGCGCGTAAGATGCTGGCGGTGTAATTCTTCGGACGATGAATTCGATCATGGCAACGGCAGCTCAGGTTGATAAACTCCCTTAAAGGAGGCTTCCCCTATTTTCACATAATGTGCATACTCTTCGTAATTGAGGTGAACTATTAATGTTGCGTGCCTGCGTAGATCATCATTGACTTTTTATGCTATTGTTACGTAGTTAATTTAGTGTGCTTTTCAAGTTTCTGCGTGATGATCGATGCATAGTGTTTTTTGCTTGCAGGCCATCCGACATTTACTCCATCGGGTCGCTAGTGCGGTGCAGAATGCTCGTGTCATGGATTCAGGGTCTGACCGGCAGTTCGTCGAATCCGATTACCGTCCAAACTCAGATTTTTTGAGTGTTTCATCTGACCCGAACCGCGCTGTATCGTTTACCGCAAAGTCACATCCATCTTCATCGTCAAATGCGGAACGGAGATCGCTTGGACGAACTGACTCTTTCTGTACAAAACCCGTCGATCTGAGGGTATGAATTAATTGTCTATCACCTGTACTCTATCTCCTCCAATCATGCGGCTTATTCCAAACAGATCAGTCAGCTCAGACGCCCGATGTTAAGATAATTACGCTTCATTGTATATCGAAATAGCTAATTTTGATTGCTATTGAACTTTAACAGGATTGTCAGAAGACTTAACTTACGGTAGGAATTCCTTTCGCATATTCTTGTCAGTCGTAGGCGCGTGACTAGCATGAAAGCAAAAACAACACATTGAATACAATGGCTGGAAGTACAGGTCGATCTAGATAGTGGGTGATATTCACGGCTAAATCTACAATAGGTAAGGCTTGTTGGTCTGTTGCGTTTTAGCGTTTAGATCCGGTTTCCGACGGCTGATTGAATAGGCTTCAGTATACTTAGGAATCTCTGGATAATGGGCGTTCATCTAGAACGTAAACGATGATGCGATACTGTCGTTCTAACTTGTCATCGATAGAGGTTTTTTGATTGGTAAGTCGTGGTTCCGCCCTTGCTGAATGTCACTCACTGGCAGAGGCGCTAGGGCCTCTCTCAACCAGCCTGAGATGGCTTTAAGCGTGCTTTTCCACCGATGTAAATGTTTTTGTATTCACAAGATAATTGACGTATACAATATAGAATTTCGCTCTTTAATCTGGGGAAGAGGCAACGTGTTTGTTTGTGAGAGGGAAACTGGTTTTCTACCTTATACGTACATTTCAATATGACACTGGGTATCTTACCAAGTGTTCATCACAGTGTAACCTTTGATGGAAATTTTGATGTCTAATGGCTGTCTAGTGCCTGTACTCAAACGTTACTTGAAGATTTAGGTGAACTGACTTAAAAGCGTAGATTGATTTTTAAAGTTGTTTCCTATTCCGTCCAGTCAGAGGGATATCTTCCACTTACTGTTTGTACAAATTCAGTGGATCCATGACTTTATAATTTGTTCAGCTTTCCTCATGAACACATCAGCTGAAACAGGGCCGAATGGTTGCCTTTGTGACCTCACCGTTTGTTCCTTAAAACCTTTTGAGATGTCGCCTTTTCTTTGCGACAACAGTAAACGTCTTAGATAGAGGCTATTCACTGAGAGATGTATAGGATTGGATAAAGCACTATCACAGATAAAATCCATCGTTGTACGTTATGGCGCGTTTGTACCCGAAGAATTAATATCAATCAGGTGCATGTGTCTGTTAAATTTTCACTATATGGGATCAATTCAGAAATGTCCTTCAAAGTATACACAACCAGCTTTTGACGAACAAGCCCTAAAACGTCAACCAGTCATTCGGCTTGTTAATGGTAAAGAAAATAATACATTACTAAGATGGAATTTTAGATGGACCATACCATTTGGACTCTTAGTACCTACAGGTTTCAAACTACAACGTCTTTCATTGATAAAATTATGCAACAAACTTATCTGTAACTCACGGCATTTCTGTTTTTCCACTAGTAGTATTTTTTCTGTTTGTTTTCCGGTTTGAATTTTCTAGAATCCGCGAGAATTTCGTTCACCTTATTTGTGTACTGTTGGTGGGTTGTATTCACACCAGTTTCCCTCATATGTCCGAAACGCGCTTGGGTGTTCACTAGTTAGACAACATCCGTTTTGTTGGGGACCGTTAGAATTTGTATGATGAATGGGCTAACGTAGTTTTTAGCCAATCGACAAATTTGGGCGGTTGGTCGAAACTCGTTAGATCGTTCTTAAATTCTCACTGTGGTCAACTCGGTAATTAACGTCGGTCAGACATGCCATTGGTGGATTTAAGCAAGCCAGCCTAAAGCCGTCCCGGATTGATCCGATTGTAAAATGCCCTAGTCATCCGAATCTGTGCATCCAAACATGAACAGCAAAAAAATGAGTACATGGGCATCGGCTGGTCGAAGATGAGTAGTTTGTCTTTCAGGTTTACTGACAACCTGGAGATATAGTGAACTTACTACATGGTATTTTCACCGGAAAACTGCTTCCACAGGACTGTTAGAGCCCTGATGAGTGAATATATGGAGACATCTTTCTTGAATGTTAAACGGAGGAATACTGCTTTTTTATCCACCGTGGTAACGGGATCTAGTGGCTTGACTGTAATCATGTTCTAGATTATAAGGCAATATTAGTAAACATTTTTTATCAACAAGTAACTTTTTCTAATCGTTTGTCCAACGTGTCAAGCAGATACCCCTACGTTGCTTTACTGACACAGCCACACATGAGGTCTTCTGAATATCTGTCTACTTAATCTTGTATCCTGCTCAATCAACGTCGTTATGTGTTGAACGAGGCCCTGTTAAGTTTCTTGTAGGTACCTGCGTTCAGAAATTGAAACTGGTTTCTGATTCTGTTTCGAAGGTAAACGTGACCGAGGGAGGTGCCTGAATGAACGGCTGAGTTACAGGATGCAAATTGTGTTCAGATTTCATTGGAACACAGGTGTTGCTTTCGATAAAAGAATACGTTTACATTCTATGGTTTAAATGTCGATATTCTTGTTTGCTCATATAAATGTCTGATATTAGCTTTACAATTCTACCAGTTTGTTGATATAATCCACTGGTAAATCTGGCTTTATCGTTGATGGTATGACGTAAACGTAGTTCCCCAGTGAAATTGGACACGCATGAAACTGAATACTGAACAAAATTGACAGTCAGTAGCAAGATAATCAGTCTTAATCGCTTTGTAACCTAAGATGCAATTGTGGACAACCCATATGATTCTGTCATCACAGTAAATATAAAAGTCTTATTCATCTGCTTAACATTCAAGAGAGATACTGCGGTGGATACAGATAATCGTCATTTCTATCTATCCGGAAGCAATACTGCATAGCTGATTCATTGCGTCTGCCCGACTGACATCATACCTCAATGTCAGTTTGCGTCTCCTTAACAATTCCATGTTTGTACTCTTATACTCTAGCTATTTCACAGGGAAGTATGTGTGATGGGTTGATTAAGAGCTTGCCTAAACGGATCGTCGTGGCTCTGAACTGGTTAGCATAAATCCATCGGTAGCGCAGCCGTTGCACATTTAACCGACAGGGGCTACGGACTTGACCCCACTCAGACTTTCTGTGTAGTCTAAAAAGTTCCGACCGCTCACTTCAAATGATTCAGACGACAGATAGCGGCCACCACGAAATTAAGTACATAGTTAAAATATTTCTTCACAGAAGTCCGTACAAACTCCGTATTCGCTACCACCAAGTTAAATCGATCTTCGTTCTCTTCTCTGTCTGCCTCATCCTTGTACTGTAACTGTGTGTAGAACTCCAAACCAGTCGTCTACAGTGTTTGTAATGTGCCAACTGACTAGTCATACCATAGTTGTTCGGACTTTGTTGACATTTGACATGAAACACCGATATTCTGTTTGGTCGCTTTTTATTTATTGTATATAGCGGGAACATCACCTCTCCGTTGCTCACAACTCTTACGTTTACGTGGACTTTCCAGCCAGCGTTTTTCAATGAATGTATATACACTTCCACGTTTTTTATCTATCATCCATAAAGCTTACCATCTTCTGTAGTGTTTCGGTAAATTAATCATCTCAATCCAACAGTCCTTTCTCTTGTAAATGGGCCTCTGCTGTTGTACATGCCTGCACATTTGCACATATTTCACTCGACTGACCCGGGACCTTTCTGCACAATCCGGTGGCGAGCGTTCGCATCTGTGGAGGAAAGGTGGTGGTTTGAACACAAGCTCACCAGTCTGTTCTTGTTGTCCGGATGAAATCGGTTGAGTCCAAATTGACCCTCTCAAGGAAAACGATTTGACATCAAATTCCAGCGGTATCATAAGGTCAGTCCTAAGTGCTTAATGAAGAAAGTCGTGAGGACGCTGGTAGAACGGATACTTGCCTACCTCCAGGTTGCTTTTGTTGGAGCGTGCATAAATTGAAAACGCAACGTAGTTGACATCTGTAAGCTCGTCTACTCAGCATAAAACCTTACTGCGTAATGCCGACCGTCTTCGGGGATTCAGTTCTATCGTTCAGAGCAACACAGACACCAAACTGTTTAAATGTGTATGCTTCAGTGTCTCTAGAGAATTACAGATGAAATTTTGCGTCAACCGGATTACAGAACGGCGCAGCATTCATCTATTACATGAGTTCCTACAATGCAGTACTAAGTGAACTCGCCCGTTGACATATACACATTCATGTACGCTGTTAGTTTAAAGAGCATATTGTGTCGGAGAAAAGCGATAATGGTAGGTTTCATGTGGCGTTGGATATTCGTTAAAATTTTTTCCTCTTCTCATCTAGTCTGCTCACATGATAATGTTTAGAACGTTTGTTGCTGCATTCTCTTCCTATTTGACCTGGGGCTTTTTTACATCCACGACTGTTTGGTATGTTCATAAAGTTGTGCACTCTCGTGTCTGTTTAAAATAAAACTGCATTTATTAGTGTCAGTGAATATGGATTTTGCTTATCAATGCATATCCTATACAAACTAATCAACACTGTGGACTGTTTTAAAACGGTTATGCACAGAACATCTTGCTTTTGTCAAAGTTTGCTGTTACTGTTATTAAAAGACAGATTTTGGTTGTGTAACGTTGATGTTCATTCGCGAGTAAAAATCATCAAGTTTTTCTCGTGTGCTTATAAATGTGTATTTTAATACTGTCCCCGTATTTTACCACACTAGCCGGCCACAACTTTCCAATTCTGTAACTCGCCTTGCACCAGTAATGTTGCTCCTCGGCCAAACGTATTCCATTCAACACGTGACATGCGTGAATGTGTGCTGCGGCTACGAAAAACCGAGTTGCTGGAACGAGCACGGTGCAAATTCATCCGGTGACACTTCGCGGACAACGGCTTGCTTAGGATTGTGTCCATTCTCGCGGGATTGATTGATTCCGTTTGTTTTTCAATAAATGTTCTGTCTCAGTTAACCGATATACAAAGGAGTTTCTTCTCCCTGTGAGAGGTACTCATTCAGTATTGTACACAATATTGCTCCAGTATTTCTTATCATGATCGATTGAGCTTATTCTTGTACTGTTGAGCAACCTGTTTGTGACTCATGTTGCTGGATTGTGCGTTTCTCAGTTCAACTCGTCAAAAAACTTCTCTTCTGTTTTCGTCACACAACTGTTGAAACCGTTTAAACGGCTGATATAAGCTGTCCATATAATATATTGGGTTTGGCGGGTAAGTGAGTCCAGCTATCAAATTTCTGGGGTCCTGGTGCGATTCCCTAGCTCAGCTGGTAGTAGAGTACCTACTGCATTTGTGCAGGTTATTCCTCCAGCTGGTTCGAATCCAGCGGAAGGCCATATTTTTCTCAGTTCGATCTTCTCTAAATCCTCGTGGAAACTGACGAATAGTGGGGGATTTTGATTCTGTATAGATTGAACATCACTCTCAATTTATCACAGCTGCCGTATTCCCGTTGATTTTCCAGTTGACCCCTTTCGAAAAGAAGCATTAGACTCAAGTTTCGCCTTCATTAGGACTCGTCAGTCGTGCATATTCTTGTCTCGACCGGTACTAGAACTCCGGCTACGCTTTCATGAGGCAACCGTGTTGACCAGTTGGCCATTTAACTCACATTAGGTACGACCGAATGATCATATTTGAACGTTCAACCACTTTCGCCTGTAAGTAATGCTCAGGTTTCTCGATCATCTCGAGTGGAGACACAGTAACTCTTTTGTTCATTCCAATCGATAACCCCTCGACCAGGACTTCTCTCCAAGTAGAAATCACGGAAATCATTAACTCGTTGAGTGACATCTTGATTACTGATGAGTGATATGGACTTTGTCTTTCTTGTACGTCGAACATCATTTGCAGTTGATCGAAATGAGCCGACTGTAACATCTATGGGAATGCGACAGCTGCGATCAATTGCTGGTGGCGTTCAATTTGTATCATAAAAACGTTTATTTGCTCTCTGTTTTCAAACCTGACAGAGTTTGAATTTTATTGTTCTGGGTAAGTTACTGCTTAGTTGTCAGTAGCTCGTTTCTAATTGGCATCTTCAGTTTGAAAAGCCAAACCGACACCGAGGACAGAGCTGAGTGCTTGGCCTCACTTTTGGCCAGAGAAAGAAAGTTCACAATAAATCTGTTAACCTTAACTAATCGCCAAACGTAGAAGGCTAACGAATGCATACACGCGATGCAAGTTTGTAAAAGTTTCCGGCCTTGCTTGTTGTTACAGTTTTGGGTGTGTATCGCTAGCGGGTCCGTTCATGCGAGAACATCTTTCTCCTCGAGTTTTTGCACAATTCAAACTCGTAGTCCAATTGGTGGGTTGTTAAGCTAAGCTACATCTAATGGTGCACTTCCGTTCGATGACTGGTCGCTACGCAACCAGGAGAAACTGCGTTGTAAATGGAATGTTTAGTGTATCTACGACTACAATATTCGGTAGTCTCTAGATATCATCCAGTTGCACATTTTATTTAGTTATCCACGAGATTAAGACAACGTTGCGCTTGACATCAATTTGGAGCCATGAAGACTGACCTGGGTATGACGGTCAGACAGTGCAAGTTCACAATACACGTCATTTGGGTCGTCGACTACACATGCTGTCAAAAGTTCAGTTTGTCGGCTATATTGATCCAGATAACCGGATCATAACGCTGATTGCTTCGTTGAATGAAATGAGTAGGTACTGTCTGTTGGATTGCGACTTCTCATCATCAGCATGATACTGGGCTATAGTCTGATTACTGATGAGCAGTCGGGGATTTGGTTAATTTCAAGTTGAACATCACCCACAATTGATCGCAGCTGTAGCATCCCCATAGACTTTCCAGTCGGCCCCTTTCGAAAAGAAGCACTAGACTCGAGTTATCGATTGGAGTTAGACAGTAACTGTGTCGAGACGATCGGGCAACCTGGTCATTACTCACAAGCGAAAGTGGTTGAGCGTTCACATGATAATCCGGTCATGCCTAATGTGAGGTCAATGACGCAGTGGTAAACACGGTTGCCTCATGAACAGAATGTCCGTGGTTCTAGTCCCGGCAGTGGCGATGATATACACTACTGACGAGCTCTAATGAGAGCGAAACTCGAGTCTAGTGCTTCTTTTCGAAAGGGGCCGACTGGAAATTCTGTGGGGATGCTACAGCTGAGATCAATTGTGGGTGATGTTCAACTTGAAATATAGTCAATAACTTACCCGCATTCATGTCATCACCAGTTCTTCTACTTGGTCATTCCCAGAACCATTTTGTTTTGGAATTCTTAACCGTCACGGTGTATAGTGACTCAAGTTGTGGTCTGATTGAGGGCAGGTTATACATGTGAAATGCAGAGAGCTATGAGGAGAAGAATGATTTAGTCGATTTTGAGGACTGGTCAATATATTGTGGCTAGCATTTTCTAACGATGTGACGTTTTACGTGTTTTTTAACGTTAATCTTGGGAGATGTATTCTTCTGTGAATTATTTTGTCCGACTGGTCATATGCAATTCAAGTGTTGGCGTTCCGGTTGTTATCTATTCGTCCCCGTTAGTTAGGAGACCGGAAGTTACATTCCCTCACTAGACGATTCACATATTGAATGGATTTCCGTCAAAAGTTGTTTATTTGTAAACAACTTTATTTTGCTTCTAATTGCCGTTGAAAATGAGCAGCAATCCAATAAGGATACGTTAAGATTGTCTGTTGCCTAGGTGACTCATTCGAGTGTTTAGTGAAAACAGTTTTGGAAAAGAGAATATATGCAACACTCAACACGCCTTCTTTTCATACTGCTCCCATTCGTTAGTTATACCTCGTCAACTCGCGTCGTTTCTGACTTCTCAGTTGTCTTGTGACCGAACTTCAAAGCACTTCTCACAATTGTATTAATGTACCACCATTGTTAAATTACACTTGCGGGTATCCTCACGATCTCATGCTGACGGCACGAGTTTAGGGATCTTAGAAACCTCAGGAGATATTTCAATAATCAAGTTGTACCACTTTTCTCCAGTAACGATGGCGTATTGTTTGTTAAATATATATCAGGAAAAGCTACGTCAGACTACGCTAACTCGGCTATGGAGAACATCAGGGTTTAGTTGTAGTGGAGTCACTATTCTGGATGTGGGTTTGCTGCGGTAATCAGAATATGTATCGTCGGCACTAACGTGTCTCAGAAGTTGTTGCAAGATTGAGCTGATCTCCAGACCGATTAGAAGTAGCCATTTAACAGTGTTTACTGCTCAATGCACGTTAGCTCCGACCACTACTTTACAATGGACTAATTTTAGTATGTATCGGGGGCCTGGTTCTTCGTTTGTTCCAATTGGCTTTACTGACGTGTACATTCATAAGCGGCTCTAAACTTAGAACTGCGGCTATCGATGCCAGTTGTCTCAAACTGTAAGGCGTAAAAATCCATGAGCCTTACTCCACTCATGGAATTGCTCTCACTGGTTTGGCACTTCTAAACACATGCATTGACGTGAAAACCGCTTTTTGTTTGAATGGTTCTTGTAGCTGGATCTGAGGCCTAAGCGCGTGAACGTAACTGAATAATGGTCAATAAAACGGTGGATAGCAGCACGACGGATAACGGTAATGAGCTACGGAGTATACGTGGTCGGTTATTCTCTTCCCATCCACCCGAGGCTACCGCAGGAACACATAGAAAAGACTGACCCTCGAACAGAGCTTTATGTCGCTCAGTCTGAAGACAACATGATCACAAACCCGTTCGTATTTATATGGTTTGCTACTAGGAACAAACCGAAGTCAAAAGGAATGTACCGGATAAAAATCTAGACAGTACAATCTGGACGTGTAATCAGGATGACAACAACAGTTGTCACAACGGCTGAGGTCGTTCGTGAAGACCGGAGAAGTGCACGACCATAGCAGAATTAAAGATCACTGACAGGTATACTTTGTTAGTCCCCTCGTCACACATTATTTTCGAGGAACTGGCGACTTCCTCGACACTTCTCATTTAGTTTGATGTGGTTGTGCGTTTGAGGCCATCAAAAGTATAGCTGTCTGGGTCGGCAAAGCTCGCGAGTTTGACAACCATGTTGACGTCAAGTAACCGTACTCCGTTTTCTAATAGTTTACAGCAGAGTGATTTTACACTATCTTTTGACTGTTCATAACTTACGCCCGCTATCACGTGTTCAAGGGAATACTTCGTGAAGTGCCAACTTAATGTCGAGGCAAAAGTAGTCGGTAAATATAGGGCAAAAGCGGAGGAACATACAGTACGAAAAATTAACACCAGACAAGAAATTTTTACCAGTTTTGCGTTGCACACAGTTTTCTTGTTTGTCGTTCGAGAATGTTGTAGTTTAGGTATCGTTTTCAGACAACTTTGTTTGGCGATACGTAAAGAATGTTATGATAGCAAGTGTAACACCACTCTCACAACTACCTTCACCCCACTTTCGAAGCCCTCGGATCTCCCGGTTGAGAAATCGGGTGTCTCTGGATTATCTGCCTTGAATTCCGGTGGAACAAACAGAAACTATGAGAATTGCTAAACTTTTCACGTTTCTACACAGTATGACCAAACTAAACCTCCCGACCTATAGTGCTATCTTGGCGAGGTGGTTGGGCTTGTGTACTGTTTTGATCCGAAGGGCTATGCTGATTAGGACTCCGGTCCCTCCAGGTG
>JTDE01006909.1:13786-24482 GCA_014338405.1 Paragonimus skrjabini miyazakii | reverse complement strand
ATTAGCAAGATTGATGTTGTCCAAGTCACTGATCAACTCAAAAGAATCTTTAATGGAATAGGCCTGAAACTTCTGTTTTAATGGCATTAGGATGGTGACTAACCAGCATGCCAATTTATGATACGGAGAATTAGTCATCGCCAGAATATTTTTTGATTTAGTGGATTACGTGAAAAAAACATCGCGCGATGGATTACTAGAAAACTTACATTTGATTCTATTTAGCATTGATGTAGGTCATATACTATTGATTTCATTGTTTCTGTAAGACTGTTGTCAATATGTGACCTAATTTTCGTTAAGAATTACAACCTGCTAAGAAACTTGTGATGTTTCACTTTATGCGGCTATGCATAACGATGATGCAGTCTGTTTCCAAGTATTTTTTTCTATTACGTTAGAGCATATCTCGTTTAGGTTGGTTCTAAAAACGTTGCTATTTCTGTCTGATAATCAGACATTTGCCTGTTACTGCCACGTTTCAAAAAATGTCACCTAGAGTAAATTCCGTCCAAACAACATTTTACATTCCGGGACGCCTTTATGACCCATTACTTGATGTATATTGAAATGTTCAGCCTTTATATCGTCAAACGTTCATTGCCAGCTACGTACAAGGTTAGGTGTGGACTGAATTTTGCGGTCAGGTTGTCTCAACCCTGAATAGGCTATATTTTATTATAGAATTTGGCGAATAACAAGTGAATATGAATTCGGGATGAAAAGTAGAAACGTCTGTTTACCGATGACTCAACGTTTGTTAGGATATACAACATCTCTAGACATCCTGATCGTTATTAACAGTAACAGTATATTAGTAGTCAGCACTGTTTTTTAACTGTTGTGCAATCATAAGGTGAACAAATGAAAAACTCTAGTGGTAAAGTAAAGTAGGGGACGAAACAGGATTTCATTTACCGCGTCTTGTTTACGCCCAAACAATGGGCATCATAGCGCTCACACAGATCAAACCGAGGTACTATGTTTTATCCGCTAGGTGACTTAAAATGTTTACACTCACTCAGTCAACTGAAAATAGGCTTGTGTACGAATAGGAAACGGAGAATATAATAGTAAACGCTCTACGTTATGTGAACGGGCAGTTAAATCCCACGTGATAGCAAGGCTGCTTTTTCGTGGCTTCTACTAGTCCGCTTCAACAACTGTCTGTGATTTTTCGTATTGTCCATTCAAAGTCGGTTTTCTTGGCTGGGTGACATTTTTACAATTACTCACAAGTGAAAGTGGTTGAGAGTTCACATGCGATGATAATTCGGTCCTGCTTAATGTGAGGTAAATAGCACAGTGGTCAACACGGTTGCCTCATGAAAGCGTAGCCGGAGTTCTAGTCCAGGCCGTGGTAAGGATATGCACTACTGACGAGCTCTAATGAGAGTGAAATTTGAGTCTAGTGCTTCTTTTCGAAAGGGGCCGACTGGATAATCTATGGGGATACGATAGCTGCGATCAATTGTGGGTGATGTTCAAATTGAACTTTGTACAATTGCAACGGATCACCCATAGGCATGGATGAGTGGCTTACAGCATGCACACTAATAGTCGCTCTCCATGCTCACACTAAACAGAAGTAAAATGACTACTCGTTATACACATGCAAACTCATGGCTGAACATTAGAATCAGAAATAACCACTTATTTGGACACGGTTTATGCGAATAGTAATCTAAACGATGATGACATACAACCATGTGTATATACACGTTGTATATGTGGTATGTAAATCGTCTGACAATAACCTATTCCTGGATTCCAGGTTTTCTCGGAATTAAAAATCTACTCTTCTATACATAATTCTTCCTTGTGAGTTTGTTCTGGGTTGTAGAGTTGCACCATTTGAAGCATGATTCAATATTATTCAGGTTCTTATACAAACAACCATTCGCTGTTAGATTGTTTGAAAAAAATGAATCGGCTTTTCGCTTGCTTGCATATATCTTGAGTTAGTATGCGAATGACTTCAATGGAATTTACTTGCCGTTGGTTTGATTCCTTCTGGAATTCTATAATCTTTTGCAACTGTCTATCTATAAGAATACCATCTGTCAATGACAAGACAGCTCAAACCATTAAGTTTATTAACAGTTTGAACAAAGCAGTTAGAACACGAACACTGGTAGATTGAAGCATTTCGTATTGACTCCCCAGTACAAAATTTACAAAAACACGCGTGCGCTTTTTATAACAAACAACTAGAGGGGTGGATAATCAATAAGCGGGTTAGGATAGGTCATTAAGTCCAGGGAAGGGTCAAGTTCACAAACAGTTGTTCCTGAACACAGAAAACTGGTTTGACTCGGTTGATTACGACCGCTCCATCAAACAGCAAGAATCTTGAGTTAGAATGGAGTGACGAGATTCTGAAAGCACGAGATAGACTAGTAGCGTGACCAGTGATCAGGACCTGTCTAGCGACAGAGGAAGCTGGCTGTTTACGCGTTTCGACAACATTGCCGTTCTCCGGTAACACGGACCAGACCACGTGGTCTGGTCAATACATAAACTTTACCAGCTTCACACCGGTCCAACATAAACGAACATTAGTGAATACACTTTTTACACGAGCAAGGTGAATCTGTACGCATGACAGCCTTGAGGAAGAATTAGATCTGATTACTGCTGTCCTACAGTCAATTGGTTACCCCAGAATGTTTATACATGGGCACAGTACACAAAAAGTATCGTCCGAACTGAAGAGAAAATGAAGGTCTACATATAATTGCCTTTTAAAGGTGATTATATCATGCACCAAACAACGCAACGGCTGAGGAATTTGATTAAGCGAACTTTCAATGCAGCTGAACTCCGTGTACTCGCTCGGACTCAGAAGTTACCGGTGCCTTTAGTCAAAGGAGATCAGCCTATCGGTGCCACTTCACATTGTATTTACCAATTTGTATGTGACTGCGGAGAAAGTTACATAAACAGAACCGAGAGATGCCTGAGCTCCAGAATGAAGGAACATCTACCTAAATGGGTGCAGAATTCCGTGTTACCAGAGAACGGCAATGTTGTCGAAACGCGTAAACAGCCAGCTTCCTCAGTCGCTAAACACGTCCTCATCACTGGTCCCGTTATCGACCCATCTTGTGCATTCAGAGTCTTGTTACGCCATTTTAACCCAAGATTCTTATGGTTTACCGAAGCAGTCGCAATCAACCGACTCAAGCCAGCTCTTTGTGTTCGGAAACAACTGTTCGTGAACTTGACCCTTCCCTGGACTTAATGACCTATCCTAACCCGCTTATTGATTATCCACCCCTCTAGTTATTTGCTATAAAAGATGCACGCGTGTTTTTGTAAATTTTGTACTGCCGAGTCAATACGAAATGCTTGAATCTACCAGTGTTCGTGTTCTAACTGCTTTGTTCAAACTGTTCAATGGAATCAATTATTAACAATTGTTAAGTCCAATGCAATGCCATCAATCCCGGCGGCAGTAATACAAACAACAGGAGCACAGCTCCATCGTCCACTCTGCACATTTCTAAGGTTCCTGGCCATAAGAGACAAACGGCTTGGGCTATGGAATCTATTCGTAAGTTAAGTGCGAAACATTCGATGTACTGCAGTGCATTTTACTTTCCAGAGCCTTCATATGTTTACTTTTTGGTTTCATTGTACATTTTATGTTCAATGTCGAAGCGATGACCTCATTTTTAACTGCACAGCGGAACAATTTCATCGAATTTCGATTTCGCCATAAACCACCTGTTAAATGTCCTCTCCTGGCTTTCCATTTTTGTAACAGATGTTCCCAAGTTGGCTCCGTTCACACTTCCCGAAACAAACACCCATGAACTACGTTCACAGTCCCAAGAAGAGGACAGCGAAACCCAACAACGCAGACGACCACCGGGCTCTCCACGTGCCCCGGATCCGTACGCCTCCACCGAGTCCTCTTATTTGCTGCTACCCATTCTCGGATCCTTGGTTGCTGCTGTGCCTATTTTGTTTTGTTTATGCAGAATTTAATCTTGTCGGACTGCCGATCTAGCTGTGAAATTGTTACTATTGAAGGGCTGATGACGCCCGCGCTCCGTTTTTCTCATCTTCCTGGCGCATATCAGTGTTTTTTTAGTTGAAGCCTTTCATTCAATTGTGCTTGTAACGTTTTTGTGAATACAGTTTGTTACTGCTGTGGTTCGATTATTTCTGACTGCATCTAGTGGCAGTATGGTGCCCTTGAAGTATACACCACAGACTGTTTAATGGTTGTTGCCAGTACTCATTAGGCGAAAGTTATCAATTGCTCTTACTGCCCGCGAAAACAATAGTTAGCTGTTACGATTTTGTCGGGTCTCATCGACACCATTCATATGGGGAATTCGAACTCACGATGTGTGACTATGTCAGCTCGATAGTCAGATAGTTAGACGATTTCAGCACTATAAAGAGGGCAGTGTAACATGTCTGTGACCCGAGGGATTGACATAGTCTACCTTATCAAGAGCTGTCTTTAATCCCGTTTCCTTCAAATAGTTCGCCGATAACCGCATGCTTTATTTTTTAGACTTCCGGTTGTTGTGATACGTAGTGAGCAGTATCGGTAAACTCCCGAAACCTGAATGTTGTCAAAAAGGTTTGTGGACGGATTTTAATGTGAATGTCGATTACTTGAGTTCAGTGCGCTTACAATGAAGGGTTGGACAAGCAACACGGAGCTGGAATCTGTGTTAGTGAAGTACTGGGTGAAATCCTGCAGATTTCGAATTACTGACCTACAGGAAGGAATCTCCGTGTAATGCACTTCGTAGTCACGTAGCACAGTCTATTTACCGGTTTACAATCGACTCAATGAGTTTGTGTCCACTGTCTTGGTTAGTCTCGTTGTATTGCTAGTTCACGCGGAGCTGCCGTGTTGAACTACGTATCCTAAGTAATTCTCGAGATGAGGTTGGTTACGCGTGTCGGCGTGTATGAGTTACGCTAACATGGTTGTGTCTCACTATTAACTGTGTCGGGGTGCTTAGGCAGTGAGGCACGAATTTATCAGTGTGCAGCAGAATTATATAGTTACGGCACTGCTGTCTTCCGCATACGGAAGGAGGGGATTAAAAAACGCGCCCTCGAATGATGAGTACTTTGATCCCCAACGACTGACTGTGATCGCTAGCTTACTGTCCTGTATGGTCGAAAGGCGCTGTATTCCTTAGAAGCTCGATGCAGCTTATGATACCTCTGCGCCCAGAAGTAATCAGACACTAGTGTCTTATTCGCCGCACCCACTGGCTTGGTTAATTGATCAATGCAAAGTAAGTCAAACTTTGGAATCAATGGTTCCGTATAAGGTCACCCAAAAACTCCTTATCCTGTTGCCACGCAGTTCAGTTATTTAAGTCAGACCCACAATGAAGCCTTATCTTCTTTTATTCCGCAAGTCATCTTGAATTGAAAGCCCCAGTTGGGGTCCCTCGAGTCATTTAGAGACCTTTGTGGACGCACGAAACTATCTCTCGGTACATTGAATATGTATACACTGCTAGATCGATGCAGCACCGGACGATCGGAACGCCACACCACAATTATCGCGACGGAACTGGGCCATTACGATATTGATTGCAGCCCCAAGTGAAACAAAGCTTGCAGGCCAAGGTAAGCTTCGTAAAGTAGACACTAGTTACCCATTCTACCAGTTGGGTTATCCATCAGAAGGCCTTTGGAAGCACTGTCTCTGTTTCCTAGTTGTTGATCACATCACTCGTTTGATGATATGTGAGTCACACGGCGTCAACCTCCGAATCAGTCACTTGTCTGTGGCTCGGCTGAAGTAAGAATGCTACATTTCTTAGCGCTTACAGCCCAGTTACGTGTCACAGCGGTGATTTAAGAAAATAACTTCTGTGATTAGCTGCCTCCGGATGCCCGTAAGTGATCGGCTGTTCATTTGGAGTGTGTTGAACGCGCGCGTTGGGCTCAACATAGCGGCCTAGCCGGAAATCCCTGGGCTTTAGTGGGGAAGGTGACCGCCTTTTCATCCTGTTGGTTATCACAAACACTCGATTCCAGCTAGATGTGAGAGATATCACTACGTACGAAGCGGTCATCACCATCTGCTCGACAACGTGATAGTGTTGTGATCCAAGAACGCGGATGGCACAAGGGTTGTTTATTCAACAAACCAACACATGAGTTGAGCATTTAAACAAGACCTGAAACAAACCCACTCATTTGCACGCGGTATTCGGCCCCAGACCTTTTCGGTTGCCGCAGACGTCAATGCTCAGTTCCATTAAGTAGCAGGGACCACTATGAGCGATGCTGCACTCCGATTTTCCTTCCTGCATTTTTCCTGCGGCTTGTACGATGTCAAAATATATGCTCCGATCCTACTACTGAATAGCCGTGGTATGAGTAGTATGTTACGATCGCTCAACTTCACAGCAATAGTACGACAGCGCTACATTCTCGAGGTAAGCTTCACGTTAGGGTTGCGCAATGCTATGGGCCAGTCTGGACTAGGTTGTCTATTCAGGTTTGCAAACTTGTTTATTGTAGATCCGGACAGTGGCAAAAGCCGGGTGACAAGCAGTTGGCAAACTCAAGGACGAAGACAACGTTTCAACCTGGCTTTCCTGTTCGTCTGAAAAACGCTTCCATATCCATTACTTCTAACAGAATGTGGAAACATCTCAAGTAACAGATCATGGCAACCATTGAGGCGATCAAAATCCAGCGCCAGAAACGACCAGACCGGTTCAACAAAAACAATATCGTTATCTCCAAGTTGGTACGAGAGAAAATCAGTGTTTGCTATTTTCACAGTGGAGACAAAAAAGTGACACTCGCAGAATCAAAGACGAGGGATGGAAAAAGCAAAGTGGGCTGATGCGAGTCTACATCGGCCGTCGACAACACAGAGTTCTACGATTCGCTGAAGATGATTTTAGGTCTACTCGTCCCATTTACTAAAACACTGATTGATGTGGACCTTGGCTTTCCTTGTACCTAAACGGAGTACATCCTGAGTCTGGCGTATGTACTTTGGTAGCCTACTAAACCAGCCGGCTACCATTGTTCGAGAAATCGTGAATACTAATGAGTAGTCGGGGATTTGGTTAATTTCAAGTTGAACATCACTCGCAATTGATCGCAGTTGTCGCATCCTCATAGACTTTCCAGTCGGCCCCTTTCGAAAAGAAGACTCGAGTTTCGCTCTCATTAGAGCTCGTCAGTAGTGCATGTTATCGCCACTGCGGGACTTGAACCACGGACATGCTGTTCATGAGGCAACTTGAAATTAACCAAATCCCCGACTACTCATTAGTAATCTAAAATATCGCCTAGCAGGTTCAATGATATCGGAGATCTCGACCTGTCTAGAAAGTCCTAATCGCGGGGTTATCGATTGGAGTTAACAGACAGTAACTGTGTCTCCATTTCGAGACGATCGGGCAACCTGAACATTACTCACAAGCGAAAGTGGTTGAGCGTTCACATATGATAATTCGGTCGTGCCTAACGTGAGGTCAGTGGCGCAGTGGTAAACACGGTTGCCTCATGAACAGAATGTCCGTGGTTCAAGTCCCGGCATTGGCGATGATATGCACTACTGACGAGCTCTAATGAAAGCGAAACTCGAGTCTTCTTTTCGAAAGGGGCCGACTGGAAAGTCTATAAGGATGCGACAGTTGCGATCAATTGTGGGTGATGTTCAACTTGAAAATCGTGAATAGCCTGCCACAACATGATGACAAAGTTTCACTTACAGTCGCCCCAGATGTGGCAGAGATGCAGAGAACTGTCGTTCGGGTGCGAACCAGAACTTCTGCGGTATTCAAGTTGAAGGTGTATCCAGTTTCATCCTCGTGGACGGAGATCAAAGAAAATTAATCGTGCCTCTTAATGGCTAATTCGTGTTAATGTGTTCGTGTTGATAACTTCCGTCCGGTTTGGCCGACATAGTGTTATTCACAGTCATTGCATTGGATTTTGCAAATGACGTTTCTTCTGTCGGCGGGTTCGAGTTGTTCCAACTCCAAAGAAACACATCGAGCTGGACAAAGTCTATGAACCAATGCGAACCAAGGATTTGAAAAGATGCAGACACCAACAAGTCCAAATGGCGGTAAACCCAAACGGAGCAACTTGAACAGATCAGACCGAAGTCGAAACGGGACAATGAATAACCAATCGGAAGGGATCTTCGAAGCGAAGAGAGAACTCACTCGATCAATTTGCAGGGACCAACCAATGAGATTTGAGGTCAAAATTCGACGGCAACAGGGAACACCCAATCAGACATCGGGTCAAAGTTCAAGTGCAACAAGAATCAGCTAATGGTAGAGCAGGTCATAGGTCAAAAACAACAAAGCGATCAACCAGAATTCAGGTCAGAAGATCAACTCACCCTGCTATATAAGAGCAGACGTCCATCGAACTTCACCAATCCGCACGCTCAAAAAACTACACGCTAAGACAATCACGCACTGATGATTTCACCTCGCTTGGTGTTGAAACGTTTGCAACCTAAATGCAAAGCTCGACGAACATACCAATACCAAGAGTTGGAATCGCTGACCATGTTGAGCATTGGCCACCAACTATTGATAAAGTAAGTACGACTGTCTTTATAGATCACACAATCCATAGAACCGTAGAGTAATCTCGAACCATATTGAAGTGTATAATACACTTCCGAATGGTAATCAGCGTAGATACATATATCACACGGTCAATATGGATCATGTGTTAACAAATACACTGGAGCTGAAGTGATGTTAAAGAGCAAACAGTCAGTTTCGGGCAGGGTCAATCAAGTCTCTGTAGATCGGAGAAATGTCTACGCTCGATGGAAGTTGACCATTTTTAAATCAATCCAAAATCCCATTGATATTTTACATTTCACTCCTTTCATGGTACTTCGAAAAATCAGCATATTGTCCGAAGACTAGCATCATGTTAATGATAACGAAAATTTGCAAACTACCGGCAGTACAGAATATGTCGGAGCATTTTCGACCAGCAATGTAGTCCTGTGAAATTGACCGTCTTACAATGTAATTCAATGTTTCGTGCAGCATATCACTAAGCAATACAGTTCTAGTAGATTAACTGAGTTCTTGTAGTGAGTTGATCTGGTTGGTTTGGGTGAACTAAGGTAAGTATGCTAATCGCGTGTTGTGTTGCCTACGCCAAGCAATGATCATTCCTTATAGACCACTCTCACACAGTGATCGCTTCGGACAGGAACAGTACCAGTTCTACCGAAAACAATATTTATGGGCCAGTAACAATACAACGACCGCTTTCCAATTGCAAAAAATTCCTACGGCAATCGTTACCGTGAAAATTAATCATAGGCACTACTAAACTTCAAGTTTTCGTCCCCATCGTTGTCAGTTTTGTGGGTCGTATTATTAATTCGAGTCTTAGAACCATCAGTCAACAAAGTGGTGGATGGATAGTAGCGGTGCACGTGCAGTAAATAATCCAGCCAGCCCATAGTCAGTTTGTGTTCACTCCGGTTCGATCCTCATCATTTCTCGTGGTATCAGGCGACTTAACAAATCTCGAGGTGACGCTTAGGACGTCTTGACAATGAGAAAACTTAACATACTGATAACACAATGTACTGTTAGGTAATCGACAGTTCACCAGGTTTTGTGACTGCACAAATGCCACATAAGGATGCATTACAAAATGTATGATTGTTAGTAAGGTGAACCCGACTGTCTAACAACAACAAATATTTGTTTACCATTAATACAGTGGATCAAACTGACGGAACGTGCTTTGTACTGACAGAGAAAACAGAAGTTGTTCACTCGATTAAAAACTGGATGATGAAGCCGAACAAGCTGACTGTCCGAAGAGCAGTAAAATGCAAAAGCAAAAAGAACAATAATTCAACGCACTGTAGATGTTCAGAACGGATGGAAGTGTTTACATCTATGCCAATGTGTTGCAGGCAGATAACGATAGGGTATGTCACTGATTTCTAAAAGCACACAGCAAAAACATCGCTATCTGGCTCAATTATTCAAAAAGTCCAGCAGACTGTTCAGCAATTTTAACATAACACACAAAAAGTGATGAGTGGTTCTCAAAATTCCGACAGGGAAAGAACATTAGCCCCCGTTCTGAAGTTGTAGAAGCAGTTGAAGTATCGACCGCACCAATCGAAGACAGGTTTACATACAATGAGGACATTCAGTGGGAACAAATATAGACTGATTTCATGCTTTCTTTTGAAGTAAAGAAATATCTGCGTCACAATGATGAGTGATAGAGTGTGAAGCATAGTCCAACAGTTTCGCTTATCTACCGTGCTGAAATATTTGGGATCGGAAAGTAAACAAGGAAGAATTGGAGTGAGAAACTAAAAACGCTGAAGAAGGCGGTGGTATATTATCATGATAAGAATTTCTGAAAAAATGATCGAGTGATTTAGTAGACTTCTAGGACTGCTGTTTGATACAAATGTACTAAGGTATGTGAAGAAATAACGCGTCACCCTGCTTGCGTCTAATGCACCCGCAGTTGACAGATCATTGTGACAACCTATCGGTCCGAGACATCCAGCGCATTCCCGGTCATAATCAACGCGACACCATACAGACACGCCACCTATGGTTGGCGGCATCCGAAACGGATTAGCCTGTCACAGTGACCGAAGCCAAAGGACGCCTGCGCTGAGTGGAACCGCAAGTGGCTTGCGCTGCACCACTTGCGGCTC
>JTDE01006908.1:10305-28560 GCA_014338405.1 Paragonimus skrjabini miyazakii | reverse complement strand
GGAATATAAGACGGGGATTGTTGAATACGTGTAGCACTTGCTTGTAGTGACCGCATGTAATTGGCTTGTCGGTTAGCATAGTCTCGAGTGTCGAGAGCAGCTTTGCTTGACGGTTGGAAGAAATCAGCTGGAAGGCTTAAAGGACGACCATAGACGAGCGATGCTGGAGTCGTACTGTCATCCTTGACACAATTGCGAATACCAAGTAGAACTATGGGTATGGCTTCCGTCCAGTCCTTCCGCTCATCAGTACGTAATGAAGCTTTGAGCTGACGATGGAAACGCACTACGAGTCCATTCGCTTGAAGGGGGTTTTGCTGTTGTGCGTGTTCAATGCACACCTAACAGCTTGGCCAGCTGTGAAAATAAGGCTGACTCGAATTGCGTACCGCGATCAGTTGTAATCGTCGACGGACAACCGTAACGTGCGACCCAATGCTCAACAAAGGCGCGAACGACAGTTATTGTTGATGAGTCTGACAACGGTATAGCTTCGGGCCAGCGGGTGAACCGGTCGATACACGTGAGGAGGCAGGTGTAGCCCCGTGAAGGTGGAAGTGTCCCGACGAGGTCCGGGTGGACTTGTTCAAAACGATCGTCGGGTGTTGGAGAAGATCCCGGCGGACTGTTTGTGTATCGGTTGACTTTGGAACGCTGACGTGCAATGCAGCAACGGGCCCAACTCCGTACGTCCCGATTCATATTAGACAAGACCAATCGATCCTAAACCAGCCTTAGTGATGCGCGTATTCCTGGATGTGACAGGTTATGCAACGCTTCGAATACTTCTGTTCGTAACGAATGCGGAACGGCCGGCCTGGGGTATCCCAGCGTATTGTCACATATAATGGTACCAGGTGAAGATGTCAATGGAACTGTGACAATCCGTAGGTCCGTGCGTTTTATATCGTCCATAAACGTGCAATTGGACTGTTGTTGTGCAGCTATGTTGCGGTGTGAGATCAAGTCGACAGCAGTAGAAACGCTGTGCATTCGTGATAGAGTATCTGCAGCCACGTTTGCAGCTCCGGAGACATGGTGGATGTCTAGAAAATTGGGCTATGTAGTCCAGCTGTCGAGTTCCTCGAGGTGAATATCTATCGGAGTAATTCCGCAAGGCGTACACGAGAGGTTTGTGATCCGTGAAAATGATGAAGTCACAGCCCTCGAGTGCGTGACGAAAATGGCGCACAGCCTTGTACACAGCTAAAAGTTCACGACCGAAGGTGCTGTATCGCATTTCGGTATTGCTGAAGCATTTAGAAAGAATGCAAGCGATTTCCAAGTCTCGCGAATGGCTCCCTGTAGCACTGCACCTATGGCTGTGTCCGATGCATCCACGGCGACGCTGGTTGGTGCGTCAGGTTGTTGGAAATGCAACATGACTGCAAAGGCGAGTGCCTCCTTTACGATGGCGAAAGCGGTAGTGGCTTCGGGGGTTAGATGTATAGTACGTTTATGTCCACAAAGTAGATCAGTCAGAGGTTGCATAAACCTGGGGCAGTTGGGAATAAATTGTCGATAGTAATTCACAAGTCCATTGAAGCGGCAGAGCTTGGGAATGGTGTCGGGAAGCTGACACGATGGATTAGCTTCGACCTTGGAATCGAGCGGTTTAATCCCTTCTGCCGAGATGCTGTGGCCTAAACATTCCAACGAGGCTTGACCGAGTTCGGACTTAGCTCCGTTGACGGTAAGGCCATATGATGCTAGACGTTGAAATAACATCCGTAGATGGATGACATGCCCTTCCGGGGAAGAGCTAGCCACGAGGATATCGTCTATGTATGCACAAACGAAGTCCAATCCACGGGTGACTTCATTAATCAGACGTTGGAACGTCTGTGCAGCATTACGAATACCGAAAGGCATGCACACAAATTCGAACAAACCGAATGGAGTGGTAATTGCCTTCTTGGGTATATCCACTTTTGCTACCGGTATCTGGTAGTAGGCACGAACGAGGTCGATCTTGCTGAAGATTGTTTTACCTGCAAGGCTGGTAGGTAGATCGTGGATGTGTGGCACAGGGTACCTGTCTGGAACAGTAGCATTGTTCAACCCACGATTATCTCCACAGGGACGCCAATAGCCTTCTGTCTTCTTTGGCACCAAGTGCAGAGGAGATGCCCATGGGCTGTCGGAGGGGCGGATTATACCCATATCCAGCATGTGTTTAAATTCGGCACGAGCGATGCGCAGTTTGTCTGGTGCCAGTCTTCGCGGTCGCTGAAAAACTGGTGCACCTTTCGTTTTGATGTGATGTACCACGTCCGTAACGACGGCAGGTAGCTCATTAGATGGACGGGTCAGCTCCGGGAATTCACGCAATACCGCTCGGTTTCGATCATCACCGCTTGGTTCAGCAAGCATTGGGCTGTAAACAGTCGTCGGAAAATTGGTCCTTATACTGGCTATACTCGTTAGAGGATCCAGGAGTTTGTGATGGCCTGCGTTGACAACTAACCTGAAATGCTTCAAAAAGTTCATGCCCAAAATGGCATCTGGTACATCCGCTATAATGAACACTCATCGGAAAGCACGCCGTAGGCCCACATCCAACGTAAGAGAGCGTGTGCCAAAAGTGCGTATTGGGGTTCATTGGCGACCTGTAGCTTGAAGGGCGTCGAACAAGGCGTATCCCCTTTTCTAAGCGGCATGACACTGACTTGAGCGCCGGTGTCTACTAGAAAACGCAACCTAGAATTTCTATCGTGTATAAAAAATGGGCGACCAGGCGTAGGACTGCCAGCAACAGTTGTCGCCATTACTTGCTGGCACTTGCGTTTCCCGAGACGGTTGAGAAGGTGCACGGCTTGATGCATTTCCGTGCCTTGGTCCCGAATCTGTGATGATACCACCGGTGTCCAGTTCTTGAACGCGACCTGGAACGGCCACGTCCTCTGGAAGTGGGGCGAGAGCGAGAAGCTTTGAGAGCTTGGATTTCTAGACAAAGTTCTTTCACCTGTGCTGCTGAGTCGGCGGCTATGTTTTCTGTGTGTACGTCTACCTGATGCATTCTGCTGGGAAGACGTTCAATGACTTAGTCCGCCGATTTAGCAAAATCATCCGAGGAACTCGTCGACATGGATGGAGAGATAATTGCCTGCACAACGTCTGGCAGTTTCTGCATCCAGAGGTAACGCATAAATTTGTCATCGATATTATGATTCCGTTCCACCTGCCTCAACTGGGGAAGCAACTGAGATGGAGTAAGGTCTCCTAGCTGCAAATCGCTAAGGACCTGCTTAAGTCGTTTTTCCTCTGATACGACGACACGTTCTAAGAATGCGCGCTTTAGTGCGTCGTATGGGTTGGCCTCAGGTGGTCTAATAACCAAGTCTCTGACATAAGGTGCGATCGATATTGGTAATACGGTAGCCATGTATGTGAACTTGGCAGGCTCACTAGTGATGCGGGCTAACTGGAATTGCAGCTCTAGCTGCGCTAGCCAGTATTCTGGTTCGTCCGGGACATAATCGGGAACGCGAAAACTCAGGGCGTTTTCCCACGCATCTACTTCGACGAGCTCCGACCTGGGGACTGAAATATCTGACTGCATCATTTAAATATACACAGGATTCTAAACAAACATAAGTGCTTAGATTCTAATGGAACTAGGGCACGAAAATCACTGCTATGTATAAATATAAAAATACGGAATGGAAAAAAGGAACCTAACGTATATAAAACGTTGCAACAAATAATAGAAAGCAGTAAAAATAATCAATGGAACGGGCTCACCAGTTTCGTGATGCTAGCTCCAGGGTTCGTACACCCAAGGTTTTCCCAGCCTTATATTAACACGGATCGGAAGTCACAGTGAAAGGATGGTGAACCTGCAAACAAACGTGTGATGATTGTAAATCATAACGGAACTTTATATGCTGTTGTTGTTTTACTACATGAATAATTACATTGTACATGGACTGATGACAATACGATTTCGTGGGCTGACGTGCTGCGTTATTACTACTGCGTAGAAGCTAGCTCTGGGTTTGAGCTAAGTACAATTCCTATTACTATTACGTATTTCAAACTATCGCAAAACGTTATTTATTTATTTACTCACCGTACACCAGCGGACTTCGATGCAACGACTAATGGCAGCCGCCAGAGAAGACGAATGTCAACGGAAATTCCAGTTGACCTTCAGGATTCAAACAAGTGTCAGCCTGCTTGGGCGGCGTTCCCATTGGTAGTAGCTAAAACTTTGTTATCCTAGTGAATGTAGCCTACAATAGTAGGGCTGACGCGGATTCCTTCTACAGCTACGAGTAAAACTGCAATACCTACGCCAACACAATAAGTTTGATGCTAGTGGTTTGTAGTAAATTTACATTCACAAAGTAATGTAAACCAGGGTGGTGGTACTGACGAGGCAACTCTCACGTCACAGGGAGCTTAGGATTTTGGGGACGTCGAAGGTGATCTCACTAGTCTCCTCCGAACGAGAAGAAAGCTCATTCGCAGTCGTTTTAAGGGAGACTTCAGTCGTCTGAACAGTGTAACAAGCAAGCCGGCTGTTTCTTCTCTGATTGTGCGTTACAATTACGGACCAACCCTGGGGCAACGTGGAGACACCGGGAGACGGCGTTCTTCCAAAGTAGGGGCTCCAAAATGTCTTGTAAAAGGATACAACAAGAGACAAGCATGAGCCAAAGGCCCAGTAAGCCATGCACCCGACTGAGACAAACGATAACTAAGACGGCGCCGGCAACACAGCAGCACGTCCTGTTACACAATTCAAATTCAACCTGTGCGCGCTTGCTGGTTTCCACAGCACGCTACAACAGCAACCAATACGATCAAGGTCAGTCGGTAGTGCACTGGGATCACTAGGATTCCAGATTTTCAAGTCGTCGGCGTAATGGAAATCGTTGCTAGAAATACGGTCAGGAAGATGATTGATATATCAGAAACAACAGTGAACCAAGCGGGGACCCTTGGGAAACCCCAGCGGGGATAGGAGAGGGGAAGAAAAGTCCAAGTCGGTTTTACTCCAAAAGTTCTGTTCCAAAGAAACGCTATAATCCAGTGAAGAAACCTCCCATTAAGCGTCGTAAGCTTTTATGTAAAAAGGACCGTGTGAGACTTATTCGAAGGCTTAAGTAAAATCGAGGAGGATGGCTTCAGGAAGAAGGGTGTGTTAAAGGTCCATCCATCAGTCCATCTCCTTAGCCTATGTGCTGTAACCCGGCGCGCATGCTGAGTACATAGGAGCTGCCTTTTACGTTATAATTTAATACGTATTTTCCTTTAATCCAGCACGTTTTACCTCGTCTACTTAAACCTGCAGCCAAATGTTTTCGGCTTAAAATGTTATCACTCATTCATATTTCGACCACAGGTTGACGCAGTCGGGTACTAAACAGCAGTAGCCTGATTTAGCTCACACCGAAACTAGGCTCAGAACTGGAACTAAGGTGTACAAACAGGCTCTAAATTTCTTTCCCCATTACCGAACAGCATTTACTGAAGGCCAGTGAATGTTACCCTCCATCATTGGGTTTTTACAGGTTCAGGTCCACGTTGAAGTTGCACTGGACGAAGTAGTTGTTGCCAGTTAGATGTCCATAATATTCGCTTCGGGACGCCAAGGAAAAGCACCAGGAGCCGCCACTGTCCCACTTGCAAGAGAGATTCACAGGTTTTCTGAGTTCATTTTTTCCATCTCAGTGAACGTCTTGATTTAGAAAGTAATTTGTGTGAGAAAAAAGAAGTAATAATAATACCCCCACAACGATTGTCTGATTACTTGTTAGTGTGAATTTTCTTTAGTCTACCAGTGCAAGGGATTTCACTCAAGACAAACAGGACAGACGTAGCAATAAACGCACGTGAGGAGGCATCAACTACAATAACACCATCAACCCCTCCTAAAATGAGATCACCAAAATAACAATTTTTCGTAAGTATGCTTTCACAGATGTATTTGGCCGGCATCTCCCTGTACCAGTGCAGGACACAGTCTGTCAACTGGGAAGACTTCCACCAAGCAACAGGCCACCATCTGCTCACCTGCTATCCGATTATAAAAAGTGTAAGATAAAGGAAGCTATTCACCAGCAACTCACAATGGTATAAGTGTACCTCCATAGGACAGTTTCAATTTCTGAAACAAGCCGAAATCGACAAATCATGCCAAATTTAAACTTACAGCCCTCCTTTTGTTTCCTCAATGGCACTTAATCTACGCGCTTACCTTTTCCTGTAATGAATAACGTTTTTGTAATTCGTCAGTTTTCTTTTTTAAATCGGTTTTGGGTCACGTCGGTTCGACAACGCCGTCACACCGTTCAGAGTCCTGTGACTCAGGATTGAGATGGGGTGTAAATGATGAAAAGAGAACTTTTTTAACACACGACCCCTGTATGGATAGCGACGTGGAAATAAAATGCATTTTGCTCAATTTGCAACTCGTGGCATTACCTGTCCCGGTCCGCAGACAACGATGTTTAGCGCCCTAGCAGTTCAGTCTTCGATCGCATGTTTCCGGTTCGTGCTGCGCAGAACTCACAATCATAGGAAGACACCGCATTTACGTGAGGCCGAAAGGGGGAAAGAGTTCAAGGACCCCGGGGTTCATAGGTTGACAGGCTATCAGTTGAGAAAATGCGTTGAGACCAACACATTTAAAACTAGTCACGCGGATAACTCGAAAGTTGATTCAGCATATCTCGCTGTCACTGCCTATTCATATTTTTGCTCTAATGCTGCATTGTGTAACAAAAATTGCGCTCACTTACTGCTACTTGTCATCGAATGACGTACTGCTTCATTGCACATTATATTACTTGAGTTTCACAACTGTTTGTCCGGTTTGCAGTGTGTACATTTTTAATTCCTGAGGACTCATTGTTTTATTCCATATATCGCTCGTTCTCACCAAAAACAACGTGTTAGGTTTAGCAGTGCAAGTACTCAGATATCACTCGCCGTGGCAGCGAGCATTTGCGATTGTCATAAGTGTAGAGTATCCGTATGAAAAGGTGTGCAATGTTATCAGTGCCAGAAATGCCACCACTTCACATGCAGTGGCCTGAACGAAGGTCAGTGCAAACAGCCAGCTGCATCTGTCCATTTTATCTGCAGGAGCCTCAGGTTTACGCAATTCAAGACGCTTGACAGGTCGTGCGTACACTACGAAAAGTGCAGCGACGCAGATAACCTGTGATTTTGAATGCGGGGCTCTTGCTACCTCTGTATTTACCTTTTTTCTTTCCCAGGAAGTAGCACGGACGAGTACCAACGTACTCTGTCTAAAATAAAGTTGAAACTACAGCCCTTGAATGAAGACAACGCATACTCTTTCTGGTGTTGTAATCACCAAGACGGCAGTAGCCCTATCAACTGCACACATAAGCTTCAAAGAAAATGAAAGATAGGGCCCTCAGAGAAGAGATGGTGATTTCATGGGGCCTCTTCCTCTAGAAACCTCCGACTGAGTTAGCCAAAATAGTTTAAAACACCTCTTTCACCCCGGACGTCGCAAATCTCGTACTCGCAAGCAGGCTCCGCGCCAAATCAACCAAGAAGTCACTAGGCCTTTTAGTGACCTTACCAGCCATGTTCAGCTTCAAGAAAATGCTGGAGAAAACGGTGGCTTTGAAGTCCGTCAAAGCCAACCTAAATGTCTTGTCTAATGATTGCTCTCGGTAAGAGATGGTGAAGTACATATGGCAGGCCGACTTTAAATCGTGAATCATGGCTAACCGAAAGCTACAACTGGATATGAAGATTGTAGTTTTCGATCCGCTCAGGATTCTATGTCTGCAGTAGAATGCCGGGAAGTCGCCTTTGTGGATATCATTCCAGCGGCAGGCCCTCAGTCACGAGCACCAATGATGAGTTCATAGGGGACGCTCGAAAACCGTCTTTCCAGTTACCTGCCTCAAAGTCTACCGAACGGTCTAGCAAAAATTCTTTCTCACAAAAATTCTGAATCAAAGGAGCCTGGCGGCATTGCCTCCCGCGAATCATAGAACATTTCTTTTGCTCTCCCCATTTAGTATTTGTATTAATGACCCCAAAACACAACGCACATTGTCCCTCTTCAGATCTCGCCCCCAGCGAACGAAAAAGTCGAACTTTCCATGGGTAGAAAATTCCAAACACCCTCGCAAAAAGCGGAACTTAACAGGTCCCAGGAGGTCGAGAATTGCAACACCAAAGATGTCGGCCAAGCGTCCTTTAGGATAGTTGCTGTATGTACAGACGGTGATTCCGTGTTCCTAGCCCCAAAGAAGGACTATCAGAACAATTCGGCAGGTCAGACCGTGCCCAACCTCACCGCCCTCCTCAATTCTAGATTTTCCTTCCCTAGCTCTTCCTTGTACTCTCCTTCACCTTTTTTCGCGAAATCAAACGAGGTAGTAGCTGTCAAGTGCGTGTATACGAACTGTCTGTGTCTGCTCAATAAATTGCCGGAAATCAGGTAATTTGTTCAGGAAACATAAACGCATGTGTTTGCTTTCACGAAGGTTTGCCTTACAAGTGATATCAGTAGCAGTGTACTGGGTTTACCCGGGTATTCAGTTTACTGAGCTGACTTCACCCGAAGAGGATGGGAGGTTATGCGATCTTCCTTCAGCATTGTCTCTGGACGCGGCTATCGGTGGACTTCAGTCCTCTGGTAAATGTGACGTCCTTTGGCTTCGACTAGCATTGCGTGTCCAAGAATCACTCATAACGGTGGGTTACCGTCGTTCTCCGTCATCCGACGCCTTCGACGACGGTACCCCTCTCGCAGACCTGGACAACCTCCTGTGACCACAACATCTTACTCGTTTACTTACCCTGGATAACTTTAATGCATCCAAGATAAGCCGGGCATTTGTGTCTCCCCAAGATGGTGAGTGTGGATTCTCAACTTTCTCATGGATGTCAATACGACCAAAAACGTAGCACAAAAATTTGGTACCTCAACGGATCATCGCTCTGATCTGGTTCCCTCTCTCCTCGACCAAGTCATCATTAATGAGGACTACCTGGTAGACAGTGTTCATCAAGCCACCACATAGACGGGGTGACCATACTCTGCTCGTCTTTACTCTTATATGTTACTGGTCACAGAAACTAGCAAAAAGTTCTTTCGGTTGAAAATCTCAATCAGGCTAATTTTGATGGCCTGAGAATCTATATGGGATAAATTCTTCTTGATTGTGATTCCGTGGACCAAAGCTGCCATGCGCTTCATGGCGCAATTCCGAAAGCGAACGATTTATTTGTGTCGTACAAACTGTGCACTTGCTCTCTTCGGCCACCCCTTCCGCGCAGATCACGTCGACTCCTCAATGACCGTTCTCACTCATGCGCGAAGCACAAGCCTATAGAAACGTCGGAGGCTCTAAGTGCGGTTCACATTTTTCGAAACAGATGCCTGCGGGAAATTTATGTACACACCTGTAATAGCGTACAGTGTGCCCCCATGTTGTTTTGTCACACATACTCCCTTCCACCTCCTTTCTGACCCCTGAACATGCAGGTTCACCGCGTCCAGACAACGGGCTCAGGATGATGACAAACCAGACCCCAAGGTTGGTGGCCAGCAAGCGTAATGCTACCTCTGATTGGCGGGCTAGTCCGGACCGCGGAACCCCGTGTACGTATATATACTCACTGTGTGCTCATTTTTAACTAATTTGAATATGATACCTGAGCTGCTGACATTCTCGCTGATTAGCCGAATGTTCCGACGGAACGCGCTCAAATGTATGAGGAAATGGGGAAACTATGCCAACCTAAAAAGCCTCTGTCCTTAAGCACTTATTCTTCCTACATAATTGCATTCGTCATCATGTGTTCCTTAAGCCGCCGATTCACTCAGAACGTGTTAAGATTACCATCAGGAGCTATCAAAAGCAAGCGCCCCATGAACTTATTAACGATGCACACGGCCACCTGACCCGATACCGAAGCGAATGCAAAAAATCCAAACAAACATCTATCGAATTACTCGATCTCGAATGCATCAACAAGACTGAATAAGCCACAAGACTTTCAACAGACTCTAGCGGAACAAAAACAAAAGATCGACTAAATCAAAAATTCCAGCGTCTCAATCTGCCCGAGAAACAAAACACCGAATCTAGATACAACCTATCAGGCCATCATTTGACACTCAACGAAAAGGTCGTTCTGTTGAAAGCTCTGATATTCAATTGTGCGGACGCATCCACAACAAAATTCGTTGCGTGTTTTGGATCGGGACTGAAACGCAGTGGTCTAGGTGAGCAAATGCAGGAGTCTGTCAGAACAATGACGTGTTAACAGCTGACCGGTCGAAAATCGACAAACATCTTAACAGCTAAAGAAAATAAAGCGCTGATGACACTTAGGAAAAACGATTAGATGCTCATCATACCCACAGACAAAGGGAAAACCATAGCCGTATTGACTAGGCATGACTATAAAGACAAAGCGAACGACCTTTTAAAAGACTCTGCGACGTACGAACATGTCACAGGAAAGCCTACAAAATGTCTGAGGGCCCAAACCGCTAAAAGTGTGGCATGTCAGAAGAATAAGAAATTACTTACAGAAGAACAAGCTAAATACCTTAGACATATTGAGGGACCAGTGCCACGACTATAAGGGTCCACAAGGATTAAGTACCACTGAGACCAGCCATTGCACTCAAGACGACCCAGAACTACCAAATGACGAAGTTACTTTTTCGTATTCTTCGGCCATGTTTACCTCACGATAATCATGACGCAAACAGCTTGACTGAGTTCTTGAGACAGATTAGAAGCTTGGAGTTAGCGGAAGACGATGCATTGGTTTCTTTCGATGTTACATCGCTTTTCACTGACATGCCGAAGAAATCTGCGATAGGAAGCATGAAGCTCCTGATACATGAGGACAATAGCCTTCGCAACAGGAAGAAGCGCTCCCCAAAAGAATTGGTTCAGTTAATGTTGCTCTGCATGGGGACTTATCTACAATTTGACGGCCGAGTCTACCAGCAAAAGAGAGGCACACCAATGAGCTAAACTATATCAGGATTAATTGCAGACACTGTAATGAAGCACTTCGAGTGTGAAATCCCTCAGACATGCAAACCTAGTGTGGCTTCGATATGTGGATGGCACATTTGGTGCTTTAACTCTTACTCGGCCCGACCAGTTCCACATTTGCTTGAATAACCTAATAGATAAAGTAACCTTCACACACGAAGAGGAAAATTCACGCCTGGCGCCTCTCGATGTATCTGTCCTAAGAAGACCTGATGGCAAGCTTGATACTACTGTCTATCGTAAACCGACAGGAACTGACGTCATTCTCAGATTAGATAGCAATCAGCCAGCCTGTCAACTTAAAAGCTGTGTGCGAACATCAATTCTACGTGCAGATAGGCACTGTAGTTCGACTAAACTCAAAAGACAAGAATAAAAGCACCTGTTCAAACTGTTCACTTCTAATGGGTACACCAACAGCTTTATAAAGACATCTATCAGAGGTTTCACAAGGAATGAACGTACAAAACTCGAAACGCGAATGATAGTACCATATATTCACGTCACATCCGAAGCAACATAAAGTATGCTCCAACCACTGGGCATCCAAATATCACACAAGTCAAGCTCGACACTCCGTTCGGTTTTGGTCAACGCTAAGGATCGTGTAGAACCACGAGAACAGTTTGGCGTGGTTTATGCGATTACTTGCTTAGGGCGTGGCCAACGGTACTTGGGAAAGACAGGCAAACTGCTGCAAACACGCGTGCACGAATACAAACTAACAATGCGACGAGCTGACGCTAGATCGCAACTGTGGCACCACTGCGCGGACACAAGTCACAAGGTCAACATAGATCATGCAAAAGTGATTACACGGGCAAAGATGAAATGGGAACGGCTTGCACTGGGGGCTCTCTATTCGCGGAATTGGTTCAATCGACACGTATATATAGACAGTCAATACGTCAGCATCGTTGATACTTAAACGAAAAACAAGCAAAGACAGGCCGACAGGCGGAAGCGGTGGGTGGCAGAGCAGTCTCAGTACAACATATTAATTTGTTTGATAACGGATCCTAGCGTGGATTTGAAACGTCACAATGAATCGTTCATTACTCAGTGTGTGCCCAGTTTTAAATACTTCGTATATATATATATGTAGACGAGGGCACGTTGTGAATTGAATATTTTCTTGTCTGTGGCGTTATTCACAAACGGTTCCCGTTGACTCGTGTCATCTTCCTCTTGTGTGTTTCGATTTGCAAACGTTGAACATAGTGTGTGCCGTTCCTGTGATCAACTTTCTGGGACGCTGCACACCAAATTCGTACTGGAAAAACTCTTAAAATCCCTCTAGGACAAAAACCTCCTTATTTAAGCATATGCGGCGACTAAGAAAGAATGAGCCCTCGACTATTTCTTTGCGATTGCCCGACAGGGGAATACCATCTGACTCTTCGGTTGTGGCCGAGTTATTCAGGAAGTACTTCTGAGCAGTATAAAACTTCGCCTCGCCGAACTGGCACCCCAACTTGCCGCTGGAAAATTTCCGGCAACCACTGGTTACCGCTGAGTTTTCTGTGCTGGATATTGAAGACCTTTTATCCAGGGTTAGTTCATACGGTGCAATGGGCAATGACAGGATCCATCCGGAATTTTCAAGGAAGCAGCTGCTAGTCCGGCAGAACCTTTTTACAAGCTGCTTAAACAGACATTCCGGACAGAAATTCTCTCTAGTGAATGTAAAGTGGCAACGGTTCAAAGCGGGTAACCGGCGCTCTCTTACTGGCTATTGGCCAACCAACCTTACTAGTATTTCCGTGCGCGATTTTGTAGCGCTAGTTGAAGCGCGCCATCCTAGGTCGCTTCGTATCAAACCATCTTTATTCTTCCATTCAGCATGGCTCCCTTCCTAACCGGTCATGCATAACAAATATGCTTACCTCCATGGATAGCCTAATGGAGGCTAAAGATGACGGCCTAATTTCAGATGCCATCATTCTAACTTCACCGAGGCATTTGGTTATGTACCAAACGGTTGCCTCAGACACAAACTAAAAGCCTGTGGTATTCAAGGAGAGGTTCTTCGCTGAACTGTCTCTGTTCTGGATAATGGAACTTATACAGTTGAAGCCGAATCAGATTTTTCGTCTCTCCTTTTCATTTTTGCGGGAGTTCCTCAAGGGTCAGTGCTAGGTCCCCGTTTATTTAATATTAACACCAACGATCTTCCGGACAATATTCCGAACAATGCGTTTGTATAAAGTCGAAGACCTGAAAACTCGAAATGCTACTGCTCCCAGTACACTACAGATTGACCTTGACGCAATTAAGCGTTGGTCGGACGATTGGAGTCTCCCACTAAATGACAGTAAGTGCGCACACATATAAGTCGGTGGAAATTCCAACGATGCTGTCGTCATTTGTAGTGCGTTCAGCACAGTAGACATCACGAAACTTGACCTGAAGAGGAATTTTGGCGTCTGAATATTGTCAAGATTGTCTTTCGCGTACTACCGCGAGATGGTGGCAAAAAGGGGATTTGCCGCTAGTACGATGGTTAGGGGCACGTTCTCTCAAATAAAAGAAAAAACGCTTCAAACGCTCTACGGGGTTCAAATAAGACCGTTCCTCGACTGAGACAACCAGGCCGTGTATGTCAGCCCGAAGAAAGACCCATTAGCTGCTGAGTGTGTCCAGCGCACATCAACCAAACTAGTCACATGTAGTGGCCAAAACACGCCACATTTGTAATTTTGTTCATAAATTTCCTTCTCCCACTCCTATTCCAGAGATCGGTGCAGAGGAAGGGTACGAAGATACCCTAAATGAATAGTCGGTCGTCCGTTTCTGAAGACATCACTCAAACTCCCTTTCGTTACGTACTTTCCTTTGGAACAGTCTGAGCTCCTGTACTCTTTACGTGTGACATGTGCTTGTATTAACAATTGGCCGCTGTTTGTTGTGCCGTCGTTCGCCCTGTGTTCCGTGGTTGTGTTGTTGTGAGCAGCGTGACTTCTGACTTGCTTCGTGTGTTGGCTGTTGAGTATCCCTTCTTTGAAGGTTCCTCTCCACAGTTTAGCCCATGATCAATCGACTGTGAGCTTGTAACTGCCTTGTGCACTATAAAATGGCGACGTGGATGGGATCCTGGACTAGAGCGGACGATTTTGAGCCTCCTATCATTCCATTTAAAGAGGGTTGCCCAGCATCATTCGCTGACTGTCAAAGGCCGGTCATAAACCCCTCCATCTTTCGATTAAGAAACAAATCTACCGCTCTGGCGGCGGGAAGTGGACTTATATCTTACCAACATACTCACTGATCCCCAAGGGCCCTACATCCTCAGTCTACTGAGTGACAATGTTCAGGATGTCCTGTGGGCCTCCGATTTATTCACAACAGCCACTCGGAGAGACCGTGGGGGACTATGCTGACCAGCTGCGAGTATTGGTTGCGTGAGTGTTTTCAGATGCCCCCAAGGAGACGAAGGGCTTGCTGGTGTTTGAGAGGTTCCTCGAAGGTATCCGAGACCTCCCCACCCGTCGACGATTTATTCAGGAGCCGCCTACAGATTTGTCATGCGCAATTCGCCTGGCCCGGTCATACGCAAAATCGGATGAGTTGGTCCCAGAACAAGACGACAACTGTGCGACAGTGAAGCCCCTGACTGCACCGATCTTTGTACGGAACCATACACGCGCACATCACTGGGATCCACCCCGGTAAAAACGCGGCATCTAAGGTTCAATATGGACTCACCAGCGTCCATGGGGTACTGTTGCACCGGATGATGACCGAAACGTGAGACCCCCGATGGGACGGTAGCCTGAACGTGAACAGCAACGTAACCGCTCGGAACAAATAAACGGTGAGTGCTCCACCCCCTGTCGATTCTATGTTATATCTGTAAACGCACCTAGAGTTGAACCAGCGCCATGCACAAACGTACGTCTAGGTTCAGGTGAAGTGAACGCATCACTAGACACTGGTGACTCTTGCAGTTTGTTACATCCCGAATTTACCCAGGGGTTCAATCGACATGATGATAACCGGAAAGTTAAGGCGGTGAATGGCACCATACTCAAATCGTTGGGTGTGACACAAGTGCCAGTTGTTATTAACGAGGTCTCGGTTTTCCATAATTTTGTCGTTTCGGAAGAAATTCCCTGGGAGGCGATCATCGGATGTGAATTCCTGAAACGATTCAGTTGTACAGTCGATTTTGATAGACAAGTTTTCAGATGCGGTACTTGTGAACTGCTCCTAACAGTTGAAACTTCAAACGAAACCGAGTGGGATATAGAACTAATTGATGCATTACCGGATGATTTGAATTACCAAATCAATAGCTTACTGTCGGCATCAAAGCAAGCTACCACGGCGAGTAATCAATCTCAGCTCTACTCAGTAATTAGCAAACGCGCCGCAGCTTCCTCCTAGGAGGAGACGAGCCTCGGACGGACTAACGTACTCGATTATCGAATTCACACCTGGTCTATGTTGCCAACCAGACAAAATCCTAGATGAGTTCCGGTACAGTACTGCCAAAAGCCCGAGAATATGACTGAATCGATGTTGAAGGATAATGTCATTAGAATATCCAAGTCACCATGGGCGTCGCCCGTCGTACTGGTGAAGAAAAAGGATAGATCCTAAAGACTGTGCAGATTAGAGACGGTTAAATGACGTGACACAAAAAGATTCATTTCCACTCCCACGTATAGATGACACACTGGAAACGCTCGGAGGGTCAAAGTGGTTCACGACGTTGGATTTAGTCTGTGGATACCGGCAGGTTGAAGTCAACCCTTGCAATAGAGAGAAGACAGCGTTCGCCGTCCCAAAGGGTTTGTATGAGTTCGAAACAATGTCATTCGGACTGGCCAATGCTCCTGCCACTCTCCAACGACTCATGGACATGGTGTTGAAAGAAATTAGTCCGAATAAATGTCTTGTATACTTGGATGACGTGATAGCCCATGGACGAACACTAGAAAAGCACTTGGATAATTTAGACTCTGTGCTAAACTGTCTTATACATGCAGGATCAAAGTCAAAACCCGGAAAGTGCCGTTTGTTACAACCTGAATCTAACTTCCTCGGACAGGCCATAAGCGCTTCGAGTATGCGCAGCGATCCTAAGAAAATAAGCGACGTGCAGGAGTGGCCAGTAATAATATCAACGGATGAGGTGAGGAAGTTTCTGGGGTCAGCATCCTACCACCGCCGGTTCGTTTGTCGGTTCGCCGAACTTGCGTCACCCTTGCAGAAGCTTACAGATAGAGGCCGAAAGTTCGAGTGGACGGTAGAATGTCAAACAGCGTTTGAGCATTTGCGTCAGGCTCTAGTGTCCACACCCACACTAGCCTTCCCGGATGTGTTGAAAACGGCAAACGCATTTATTCTTGATACTGATGCAAGTGATATCGGTGTGGGTGCTATGTCGTCACAGCCTGGACAAAACGGGTTGGAACACGGAACAGCTCACGCTTGCAGGAGCCTTAATAAGCACGAGAGAAATTATTGTACAACAAGGAAAGAAATGTTAGCAATTGTGACTTAGGTGAAATATTTCCGTCATTTTTTTATTGGGCAAACGATTCGTGGTACGGACAAACCATCAGACCCTACGTGGCTGGAAGAATTTCGAGAATCAGAAGGTCAGGTAGCACGCTGGCAAGAGCAGCTACAAGCCTACGATTTCGGGTGTCAGCACCGCCCATGACGGCATCATACTAATGCTGACGCACTATATCGTCGGCCCACTAGATCTCATGGGGATTGCCTATTTTGTAATGGCCGTCACTCTGAAAGTTCTCACGTCAGACTAGTGGGCGGACGCTCGAAGGGACGATCCGGAGACGAAGATTATTAAAAACTGCCTATGCAATCACGGGGTGTAACGTACGAGGGCAGAGATGGCAGCCACGAGTTGGGAAGCGCATGTTTTGTGGGCGGCCTGGCCAAGATCACGAGCGTTAGACGGAGTGTTGCACTACCAATCCAGCGATAATTACAACAGCAAGATTGTGGTTCCTCAGTCAAAAGTGCATGATGTATTGATGCGCGTGCATACCGAATTCGGACACAGTGGTAAGAAGAAGATGGATGGAGCTATCAGTCGACGATTTTAGTGGCAATAACAAAGACGTGACATCGTTAATTTTTGTAACGCGTGTTCGGAATGTATTTGCATGAAAGCTCCGCGAATTCCTCAACGGACACATATGTGGTCAATGGTAACCGGATGCCCTAATAGGATCGTCGGGGTCGATATCATGAGACCACTGCCAGGAACCCCCGCAAAGACCGATACATTTCATTTATGGTTGACCACTTCACTAAACGGTGCGAAGCGATTCCAAGTCCTGCCGCAGATTCAACCACAACGGCGAGGCCCATTTTCGAGTATTGGACCGCACGTTGGAGGGTTCCGGAGCGGCTGTATTCCGATCGAGGCTCTGATTTTGAATGTTTGCTTTTGAGTGAATTATGACAAATTCTTGGTATCCAGAAGTCACGTACATCTGCGTATCACCCGCAGGGTAATGGGCAAGTGGAATGCACCAATCGGTCTCTCAAATCCCTGTTAAAGGCGTTCACGGACAGGATGTCTACGTGAGACTGGGATGTTGCGCTTCTACATTGTTCATTGGCTTATCGAGCGACGGTTTTCACATCCACTCATCACTCTCCACACAGTATAATGACTGGACGACAGCTACGACTACCTGTCAACTCAACCTTACCATTGACTGCGGTGGATACTCTCTTAGCAAGCGAATATGTTACGAAGCTGCTACCCGATCTTCGACTGGTGTATAAGTTGGCACGAAATGCACTCTCCGGCTGCCAACAACACCAGAGTGATTACTCTGATCGCAGAGCCCTCAGAATACCGTTACAGCCCGGCGCGTTGGTGTACTTACATAGTCCAGTGCCACCAACTGGTATATAATCGAAGTTTCATGAGGGGTCGTCCGGTTCGTATATTGTAGAACAGGTACTGTCGGTTATTACCTGTCGTATCAGGGACCCAAGAAAACCTGCTATGCACTCATTTACCGTCCACTTCAACCAACCCAAGCCAGCAACATAAGGTATAACAACATTGCCTTCATCAAACAGGGTTGTCACGAGTACTGAACCACTTGATGCGACCATGCACGTAGATATCTCAGTCGAAGGTAGAACTTCCAATGAAGTCGTTCATGCAGACATTGAAGACAATGTCCTTCTCATGGGTGGGGATGTTGTAATGGCCAAAACACGCCACATTTGTAATTTT